>NQII01003752.1:88534-99671 GCA_002778355.1 Clitarchus hookeri | reverse complement strand
CTTCCTAAAGACTTCCCACTAATAAAATAATATGGCCACCGCTGAAAGTCCCATAGGTACACGCAGCACGACGAGAACACTGCACGCCAGTTCAGAGCCTTGCGCTTAGCGGCGATGGCGTACTTGATGCGCGTGGCAGTGTCGCCCTTATCGCTCCCGCGCTTCTCGGCCTGAACGTGGAAAAAAGTTCCAGCTAGACGGGAGCCTTTTAAGTACTGCCCAACAAACTTAAGTGAAAATTTCCCTCGCCTTATTAGATTCTTGGTTTTTATGGAAATATTTTTTTAAAATTCTTTAAGTACCCTTATACCCAACCAGCCATTGACCTTACGCTGCAGCAAACGCATANGGAAATATTTTTTTAAAATTCTTTAAGTACCCTTATACCCAACCAGCCATTGACCTTACGCTGCAGCAAACGCATAACAACTATACGCTGTTCGCTTTTGAACATTTTAGAAATCAACCTTTGAAAAATATCACTGTCTCTACCTGCTTGCATATTAACGGGCACACTGAGTGGAAGCGTCTTGTAAATTTAGTATCGACGGAGAGAAAGTAGTTCAAAGTTTTAACGTTGAATTAAAAGTGCCAGGTAAGCATTTGTTAATTGTGAAATTATTAATTTTCCTTTGTGGGTTNGGAAATATTTTTTTAAAATTCTTTAAGTACCCTTATACCCAACCAGCCATTGACCTTACGCTGCAGCAAACGCATAGCAACTATACGCTGTTCGCTTTTGAACATTTTAGAAATCAACCTTTGAAAAATATCACTGTCTCTACCTGCTTGCATATTAACGGGCACACTGAGTGGAAGCGTCTTGTAAATTTAGTATCGACGGAGAGAAAGTAGTTCCAAGTTTTAACGTTGAATTAAAAGTGCCAGGTAAGCATTTGTTAATTGTGAAATTATTAATTTTCCTTTGTGGGTTTTTTTCGTGCACTTGAGTGTAGCAATCAGCAAAATTTTAAAATATTTACTTTTTATAATTGTACAATTTCGCTTGACCGACGCACGAATAAAGTGATCAGGCCCGCGGCAATAGTAATCATACCTATGGCGGAAGAATACACTATGTGCATGCAAGTAGATCTTAAGCAGGGATTTCGAAAGCGCTCAGTTTACCGTGAACAACTTATACGAACTCTTATCTGTCGCAAAATTGATTTTGCCAAATTTTGACAGAAATAAATAAAATTGTGACGTTGTTATGTTGAGTTTCACGTAAGTATTCTTAGAGACATTCCTTTAGAAAAACTGGCACGTTAAGAAATTTAAAAAAAAATTATATTCATTTATTAATTTTTGTGACTTTAAAGAAAATCTTTTTCGAAGCGTAAATGTTTTAACATTTTGAAACGAGATGGTATTGTTTAATATATTATCTTAAAATTGAACATTAAAATTTACATTTCACAAAAATTTAAGAATATAATTTTTTTTTAATTTCTTAATGTTCCAGTTTTCCTTAAGAAATATAACGTAGCATACTCAACGTGAAACTGTTATCATGATTTGGTCACAATTTTAATGCTGCCCAAAATTTGACAAAATCAATATTGCTACAAATACGAGTTGGTAAAAGTTGTTCACGGTAAACTGAGCACTTTTGAAAGCCCTGCTTAAAACCTGCTTGTATGCGTATAGTGTATTCTTCCCCCGTGCGAAAAATTGACATTGTCGTTTGTCTGATGACTTTACTTTTGCGTTAATCAATTGAAACTGCGTACTTATTGAAAATTAAATATTTTAAATTTTTCAAATGCTTACATTTATATGTATTTAAATAAACAGAAAGCAAAATACATCATTCCCAAATTCACAAATATTTACCTAACACTTCTTTCAACGTTAAGAAATGTAACTATTTTTCTTCCATCGTTACCAACTTTCCAGGCGCACACCAGTCAGTGTACCCGTTAACACACACGCGGGTAGGGTCAGTGACTTTTTTTTTTCAAAAGTTTATTTCAGAAGTGCTCAATAAACCGCGAACAGCTCATACATGTATCGTCCAAACTGTGTGCTAGACCTTGAAGCTACTGGGGAGGAGAAAGGGCTTGTGTTTGACAGACTGTATTTCCCGGAGTTTCACTTGAGTTTGTCGAGCAGTAGAGACTGTTCGTGGTAAATTGAGCACTTTCCAAATCCCTGATTTTCTTCTATCATTTTATATCCTTCCGATAAACTACTCAAAATAAAAAAAGTTAGTCATGACTTTGCATGAATGTGTTTTATCTATTCGGCGCCACTCTGCTGAAACTAAAGATACACAAACTTCTCGAGGTTTCCGAAAACTGAAAAAAAATTACAGAATTCGTAATGGAACACTTATTGTGCCTCTCATCGATGAATTAACGTAATGACGTCTAAAACAGAAACGGTTCGTGAACAAACTGAAAATACCTGTGTACGCCTGAGACTGTCGGTAAGCTCACATCTTGCCGGCATCTCTGCAGCACAGCGTCTTGGCATACTCCTAGCCAGTCGGATACGCGTTTTGTTATGATTCAGTAAAGGCGGACAAGCCCAGCGAACAGCAGCGACGCGTTGGTATCCCGTGCCAGGCGAAGAATCTCAATCACATTACAGCAAATAATAGTTTGTAAACCACATCAGCGAAGCTTCCCTCTCAGCGGTACTGTATTTGGGAGAATTATCCCACCAGAAACTACGTAATACGGCAACACTTTGCACGCGCTGTCTGTCAGCCTGTATGCCATGGAAAATAAGAGGTAGCACGGGATGATCTGTTTGGCCCATCCGGTGGTACCCTCTGGTGTACGGATCAGGTGAGGCTGGACTCGTGCTGGCAGTGGTTGACTCCGCATGCTGGAGGAGGCTCGGAGAGATTCCCCTTCTTGCTAAAGAGCCGAGCGGTGAAAAGACATCTGCTCCGGGGGCGTCCCTGNCAGGGGTGTGGGTAGTGCTCCGGCCAGACCACACGCTTGGTAAACTTAGTGCTAGGATCTCAGGCCTTGTGGTAGGACATGCTCGGTGCGATCTGGTAAATCAGATCGGGGCTACGCTCGGTGCGGCCTGATGAACATGTCGGAGCTATGGATTTGGTAAATTTCGGTGAGCGCTGGTCATGTCTGCGTTGAGAGGGCGTGATCCCTCTTCCCCGCCTACTGGGAGGCCGGGGTGTAAAATGGCCGTAATGGCTAAGAGCGCCCCGTTAACAAATAAAAGCATGGCTTCGGCTGTGTTATATATATGTCAGCCTGTATGTATGTGGACCCACGCAGAGATGAAGCTGTCAAGATGCAACGCTCTTCGCTTTCCGACTCGCCACTCAGCCTACGGCGATGGTATCATGCAGGTTAGTCATCTCTTGTAATATATATTAGGACCTCCCTCGCTAATAGCTTATAATTACTGTAACTCCTACAAAGTGTATTAAATATCTGTTCTGTATTCATAATTAACTTAAGTTCTTCCCTCAAAATAGTATAAACTTTCCGTAGTCCCTAGACACATGTACAAAATATTAGAAGCATAACAGTTTGTTTAAATTGTTGCCACTCCTCTGGTAGGGTTTCCTCTAGCTGAGCATGTGCCAGGGGGGGGGGTGTCTGGACGTCCTCTAACTTAACTTTTCAGACTATCCCATAGGTGCTCTATCGGGTTCAGATCGGGGCTACATGGGGGCCAGTACAGAGTAGTGATGTTATGGCGTTGTTTTCAGTTTTAAGAAACCTCGAGAAGTTTGTACATCTTCAGTTTCAGCATGGTGGTGCCGAATAGATAAGCTATACGCCGTAAAAAGATTTTCTGGTAAACTTCCTTAACTGTAATGGAAGTTTTTAACGTATAGATTGTATGGAAATAATACATGCCAGACTTCAAATATAGGAATGCTGAGCGTCGTAACTGTACAAGTTTGGGGACTTCCCTACGCATTTGACTGTTTCGTGAGCGAATGTAGGAGCGCTGCCATGGATGTATGGTAAAATAGTTTGCNATAGATAAGCTATACGCCGTAAAAAGATTTTCTGGTAAACTTCCTTAACTGTAATGGAAGTTTTTAACGTATAGATGGTATGGAAATAATACATGCCAGACTTCAAATATAGGAATGCTGAGCGTCGTAACTGTACAAGTTTGGAGACTTCCCTACGCATTTGACTGTTTCGTGAGCGAATGTAGGAGCGCTGCCATGGATGTATGGTAAAATAGTTTGCNAGACTTCCCTACGCATTTGACTGTTTCGTGAGCGAATGTAGGAGCGCTGCCATGGATGTATGGTAAAATAGTTTGCCATTCGCACTTTCTCACTATTCGTATACATTGAAATGGTAATTTTACGAATAATTTCTTAGAGTTTATCCATGCGAAGTCATAACTTTATTTTTATTAGTGTATAAAAAATTTAAGTTACATCGGGCTTACGACTATTAATGCGCCGGTCGATAGAGAACATGACATTTTTAGGAACCAGAATGTGTTATTTATCTGCCAGTTTTTACTCTGGGTATAGTTTTAATAAAATACGTTTTGCCGTAAATTCGAATATTACACTCTCATTACAACGAAAAGTCTTGGAACGATTCGACTGAATTCGCCGCCAACTTAGAGCAGGCATGCTACTGTGTTGGATGGCATATACGGTATGGAGTTAACTGGCAGTAATTTTATTTCAATGGTTGATTTATAAACTGCTTACACTGCTCACAAAAAGTTTAGCATAATCCCCGATGGGATCCGAATAATGAACCGGCCAGCTTATACAGTTGACGTGAACTGCATAGAGAATGTGTGGTCCTTCCCCCAACGAGTGATTTCGAACCGGGCACAGCCACCAATGACAATTCAGGCCTTACGAACAGCCGCAATTGTGGAAAGGGGCGGTGTGCCTCAGGAGATGCTTAATGGTATTGTATTTTGGCACGCCTCGTCGGACACAAGTGGGTCCCAGGAATCGTGGAGGTCCTACACTTTATTGAAGTTTGTCAATGCGTCTGAGAAGACCTTAAGTTTGCAACTGAAAACTGATGAGATTTTTTTGTTTACGTTGTTTTTCAGTTCTTTTATCTATCATACTGGGATGATGGAAATGAGTATTGTGTTTTTTCTCCTCTTTATGAGCTATTAGGTGTACAACATGAAATGTAAACTAATTATATTACAACATACTGGGTTATGATATATGCTAAACATTTTGTGAGCAGTGTACTTTACCGTGAACAGTCTACAGTTACCTAAAGGTTTTTCGCGATAAAGTGAGCAATTTTGAAATCAGCATTGAAAAAAAGTCACAGCTCCTACCTGCATATAATTTAACGGGCGCGCTGAGTGACATGCGCCCAGTAAAGTTGGTAACTATGGAGGGAAAGTAGTTCCATAATTTGACGTCGATTAAAAAGTGTTAGGTAACCATTTTTGATAACTTAAACTATTTCTTTAGCTTTCTGTTTTTTTAATGCATCGAAGTGTAAAAATAAGAAAATTTGTAAAATATTTACTTTCATTTTAATTTCACAGTTTCACATGACATATGCACGAACTAAGTGATGAGGCAGAGGAATACAATAGGAGGATACATGTTTTCATTGTGGTTGGACGTGTACATAACGGTATTTCAGGAATGGTAAGCATTTTACATTTCCTGCACACGGTAGCAACTAAGTTTTTTTTTTTTTTTTTTTTTGCGATTGAGCATGTTTGAAAGCCGTGCTTAGGATCCAATTCTCTGCCAATTTTGTATCTCTCCACCGTATGTAAAATTAAAATTGCCATGGACCCGAACCATTTAATTCGTGCGCCAACCAAGTGAACACGTGTAGTCGTTATTAATATCCCTATTTTCACCCTTATGTGCTCAAACAAACAAAAGTTACTTTTAGTACAACTTTAACACGTGGTATTACTTCTTCTACCTCGTTGTCAACTTTATTGGACAGCATATCAGTATGCCCATGAATATACACGCAGTTATAAGGAGAAATGATTATTTTTAAAGGTTCATTTCAAAAGTTCTCAATTAACCTTCAACAGCTATATGCAAGTGCCGTCAATGTTTTTAAGATGGCAGGCAGCAAAAATTGAAACACGAATGTAAGAGTAATATTTCCAGGCCAGCCCTAAGATATGCAGTATGAAATTTGCAACCGTAAAGGTGATACGGGAACTTTATAATGCCCCTGATGCGTGGGCAACAGTTNTTTATAATGCCCCTGATGCGTGGGCAACAGTTACAAACTAAGCAAGAATAGTGTGTTCCTGCTCAAGTTCTGTTCGAGGAACTGTCTTCTCCATAGCAGAAACGGAGAGCTGTACTGTAGGAACTATTCATAANTCCAGCTAAGCAAGAATAGTGTGTCCCTGCTCAAGTTCTGTTCGAGGAACTGTCTTCTCCATAGCAGAAACGGAGAGCTGTACTGTAGGAACTATTCATAATCATAATACACACAAAAGCATTAATGCATTTCATACTAAAAAATAATAACTTTAAGTACGGTACATACGCATTTTTAGTTTCTAAATAATCGGCATACTTTATCGCATATAGTACCTATAATTTAAAAAAAAGTGTCTAACTGCAGTAATTAAAATTACCAAACGCTACTGTTTCGTTTCTATTTCTTCAGACATATGCACGTGTATTTACGGAATCTTATTCCTTGATCGCACAAGGTTTCTTAAGAGAGCTTGTTTTTGTTAGTTTTGTCATGTCAAGTGCTTGAGCGCTTTGGTTGTTGCAAATTAAAGATTTGTATACGATTCGGTGTTTGCACATACTACACGCAGAAAGTTCATCTTTCACAGAAAAAAAATTCACACCAACAGTTTTTCTTAATGCTGTTATACCTACTTAATTTGTTTTGCATTAACAGGTACCGCACTGCGCACTGTCACAAAACAACTATTTTACAAGTATCTGGCAACACACAGGCAAGGTAGGACACTGCATTGGCTTTACCTCAATTTTAAAGCTTAACAGAGTCAACCGACCCCACTCAACTCAGCTAACTAGATACACTGAAGAGCCAAAAAAACTGGTACACCTGCCTAATATCGTGTACCCCCCCCNCCCCACCACCGAGCACGCAGAAGTGGCGCAAGACGACGTGGCATGGACTCGACTAATGTCTGAAGGTATGTAGGAGGCAATTGACACCATGAATCCTGCAGGGCAGTCCACAAATCCAATCTGCGCCAATTTTAGGAAGGGTTGCACGTCTGTCACGATTCACGATTCCCGTCAGTCGTCGTTTGTCCCGTTATTTCACGATCTTTTTCCGGCCACAGCGATGTCGAAGCTGTGATGTTTTTACCGGATTCCCGATATTCACGGTACACTCGTGAAATGATCGTACGCGAACATCCAAGAGTTATCGCCNCACTCGTGAAATGATCGTACGCGAACATCCAAGAGTTATCGCCACCTCGGAGATGCTATGTCCCATCTCTCGTGCGCCGACTATAACACCACGTTTAAACTCACTTAAATCTTGATAACCTGCCATTGTAGTAACAGTAACCGATCTAGCTGCCGGCCGCATCGCGTTACTCTGATTGGTTACATACCTCTGTAATTTGCACATGCACGCCTGTACCAGTTTTTTTTGGCTCTTCAGTGTAATTATGCGAGGTATTTATTCATGGAGATTATATGCAGAGTCATCCAGTAAGTGTAAGATACTTAGTAGCTTATACCGTTTTGTCAGTCACGTACTGGAACAGGTGCAGTATTTTACTGTCACAACCCATCCTCGATAATAAACAGTGTTACCAACATCATAATTATGCAAAGCCATAAGTGAAAATCCCCGGTATTAAAATCTTCATATTTATCCTTCGAATAACATCCTAACCGATACTTATATTTCAACGTATAATAATAGCTGAACATAAGTTACATTCTTGAATTAGCTGTCTTTAACACAAGAACATTTAAATAAATTTACATCTAATGTTATTTTCGTAGAAAGTTAAAAAAAACAGCAACGACAATTTGCAGAATAAGCATATTTCTGGAGCAAGCATAATTCTGAGGGGGAAAAAAAAAGGTAGCGGTACGCTAGAAATATTTACCCGATATAAATATGAATAAAGATCTGGACACTCCATATAGTGATACATTCCACCGACAAGTTTGAAAAAATCCAATAAATTGTCTCCTCACTACTAGGTAATAATTATGTCTACCAAATATGGTGGAAAATTCACTGAGTTGGCAACATTGTTACACACTTAAGTACTTAAACTTTGGCAGCTGATTGGGAAAAATTATCTCCGTATCAGAACGCTGTACTAAATGAACATTGTTTTTTTTTTTGTGACAACTGAAACTGTGACTTTCTGTACACTTAAAAGTAATAATTGGTTTGAGGGTATACTGGTTTGATTCCAGGTGTGTTTGTTTGCAAATACATGGCTTCAGCAGAATGTTGTATATTTTAAAAGGAATGGTAGCAACTGTCTTAAAAGTTCTGTTCGTCATATTGAGTAATCATAGCTGCTGGGAATCTTTGTAAAGGCGACTGGTAACAGTTTAATTACGGAATTGAGTAGAGGATTATGTACGTCTAACGAGATTCGGGCGTGATTTACTTAACCCGCACAGGAGGAAGGATGTGGAAAATCGACTCCAGCTCACCAGTATATGTAGATATCTTGAACCACGAGCGTGTAATTTTAACTTGCGGCCTTGGATTGAACCGCTGGTTAACTGTCGCTGCTGCTTGGCTGGAGGCCATAGCATCCTACGGCTAAGTAACATACGCCTGCAATAACTCCAGAGTTGCGTATAGCTTAAAGGACCATTCCAATTGAAGATAACACGGAGCTCTCTACGTTAAGTTTGTGTTATGTTCAGGTATAGGTCGCGTAGCAGTGTGTTCACGTTGAATTAAGAGTCACGCAAATGTAAATTTTCCACGCAAGAAGTTGACCCAACTTCAGCATAACGTAAAGGTAACGTAGTTAGAGCCAATAAGATTCAAGGACTATTTTTTTTCTGTATTAACGTTTCATTCCTACCAACTGCCGACTGGATTCTTTATTGTGTATTATGCCAGGATTGTGACAGGCATTGGAACTGTTGTTTCGATGTATTAAAATTATCAACGAACTTAAGATTTGGATTTGGATTTGTCTTCAATTTATGTGACTGATGTTTTATTGGAACGTAGAGGAGAATGTTTCAAACGTAGCATCTGCTCATATGTACGTAAAATTGCAATTATACACACTATGCCCTATGTTTTATTTTTCAGAATTCACATACAGCATATTTTGTACTGTTAACTAACAAACTTATCAAAGACAAGCCCTTCTAAATTTCAAGTTAAAAAAATTAAAGATTATTTGTTTATGTCCTGGACTTGGAGTTGGCCGTCTAGCAAGTCATCGGTAAATGAACGTTAACTGCGAAAATCTCGGAGTATTAGCACTAGCATGCGTGTTTATACTTAAATTAACTTTTGGTGCTGCAAATAAAACAGATTAAAGTAGCATCGTAAACTATTGAATCACCAGAAACTTACACTGCAGTTGCTGAGTGGACGTAACATTTTCGAACTGGGATCTTCTTGCGAGGCGTGGATGAAAACTGCCGTGGTTTGTGCTGGTGGTTTTCTCCGGGTACTCCAGTTTGTTCCTCTGTCTTTATTCTTCGAGCTGGCCAGAACGTGTTTGTCCTCCCGGTAAGGTAGTTAACACCTTCCCCCACAAATCCCCCAAATATGATCCTATACTGATCCTATCTGATGCTACCCGAAGCCGTGAACATCTGCAGATTTTAATCACTTTGAATAAAGCGTTATAAGATCATAACTAATGGTAAAAAAAAACTCTATTTACTACTCGTTATTGTCCCCGATTTATGCTTGTAAGCTGATTTAGAAGCTTATTAGCGATTAACGAATTCGCTGCTGGATATTAGAGGTGAAACTGTACTTATATAAAATCGAAACTGGCGTTCCGTGGTTTCTTATTGCAGAATTATAATTTCTGGACACTACCGCTTGTAAGTTAGCAGCACTGGTTTCAGATGATAATGCCTGCGTGCTGTCCAACACTTACATGCGTCACCGGCAGTGAATGTTAAACCAACACGTGCACATATGAGCTAGTGTGTCCAATGATTCACCTGGGATTCGAACGCAGAACCCCTCGCACTGTGAGCAGCAGCCACTGCAATCCACATCACTGCCGTATAATTTATCTCTTGGAATTAACTAACGTTGCCACACACTCTTATTTTTCCTTTAATTTTCGTACGTGGAGGCATTGCATTTGACGATGGAGAGTGTGTTACAACCGTGATTCTTCAGGGACAACATTCAGAGCATCTACACCATGCAGTTTAATTGCTGAAATTATTTTCAAACCCGTAGGGATATCATTGCATATCAGAAAACTATTCATTTTAAATACGAAACGAAGGTGAGGCTGACTTTCGTATTCTGCGCCGGTTCACAACATCGACTCGCCGATCGCCTTAGAAATGTCAATCACGTGGTCAATCAGTGACGTAGATTTTGTTAACATTTAAATGTCAAGAGATGTGTGTTACCATTCAGATAAATTACAGAAATGTATCATGTTAAATCTGCATTAATGTAGTAAGCTATTTCCTTGAAAAAAAAATTTNATTGCATATCAGAAAACTATTCATTTTAAATACGAAACGAAGGTGAGGCTGACTTTCGTATTCTGCGCCGGTTCACATCCTTGAAAAAAAAATTTAAAAATCCACATATGTACAAAAATATAAATGTACAGTAAAGGTTGAACTTGTCAACAACCCCTACAACATTTTTTTAAATAATGCCAGAAAAATAAAATTCAAGTTGTATTTGAGATAGTGTATATATTAAATATAAACACTAAAGACATCACCTCGATTTCCTAAGGTTAGGTCAAGAGAAATACATTTATCCTAACTGCGTGAATATGTTTCCCTTTTGTGTGCTTTTGAGAGGGATTTGTGCCGAAGGAAACGCCTTTAAGCACGACAAGAAGAATAATTGATTTTCTTCTATGCAGGAATGTTAACATTAATTTTTATAAATGCACTCAAGACCCTTAATAAAATAGCAATGACATTGATTTCCAGAAAATCGTACACGGTTCTTAAGAATATACATATAGTTGTAAATGTACGCATATATATATATATATATAT
>NQII01003752.1:43754-88327 GCA_002778355.1 Clitarchus hookeri | reverse complement strand
GGGGGGGGGGACTATTTTTTTTTTTCTCGCGGACGGAGGAAGTTTCGGTGGCGATACCAGAACCTGCTTCAACGTCGGCAGTTTCACGTTCAACAAGTGCCGCCGTGCCTCTGCGTCAGCTCGAGAAGGTGCCGAGTCCGAAGCGCGAAAAAATTGCGTCATGAATTATTTGTAATGAAAGCAGATTTATTTAACGTGTTGTATTTAAAATCGAAATTAATTGGTAGTTGAAAATACTATTAAGTGCGCGCATTGATCAGCCAATTGTGCAGAGTTACAAACTAACCCATACAGACATACATTAATATATTCTGTACCATATAAGAAGGCCACTTTTTGACAGCTCGGCGAAAGTAGCGCCACTGTTTACATCTGACTACGTATCCTTCCGCCATCAGCTGGTCCGTCACGTCGGGGCTGTGTATTTTTTATCAACACGCTGTCAGCTAATCCACTTCTCATTGTACTGTAATGCTAAACAAATTTTAAGATATTTTAAGACTGACATCTGTCTAAAAATATAAGTAGGTTATAAAAGTAAAAATATAAAATGTTAGATATTTGATAACTCTTTTTTAATTTGTCCGAGATAGTGAATTTGGGTTAAAATTTGCGAGACGGTCTGTTGTATCTATTATTACACTTTGGACGTTATAGCTAATATATTCGAGTTGGAAATATGTGACGTGGAATAACGTTAGAATTGCTTAAAAACTATTCACGCGTGTCTACGGAATCAAGGAGATGGGTTTCGAGAGAACAACATGGCGTATAATTTACGTAGACGAACGATTACCGGCCGAATATAAGTGACTTGTACTCCAAATCGTTGTATATGAAATAAATGTTACTTTAAAAATTATGCAGAGCTCGTGGAAAAATATAACTATTGGCAAATGTTTGTAAATTCGTTATATATCACGCAGGAAAGAGATTCATTTCTGGCAGGTAATAGCTCGCAGAATATCCGATAGATAGCGCGCAGCACGTCACGACGAAGTTTTGAGTAACTCTCTTTATGGTCAAAAGATGGCGTATATTTTAAAATTGATAATTCTTATGTTACGGGCTGAAAATACATTTAAAATTCGTGTCGTTTCGTCAAATTATTAGAAAAAATAATTCAACAATATTATATAATATTTCTGTATGCTTTTGGAATTAATATCATGGACGTGTTGAAAGCAAGGTTTGAGGTGGATTATAAGACGTGAAAAAGCTTTCTGAAGTTAGCACAACTTCAGAAAACTTTTCCACGTCGTATCGTTCTATTGTACATTTCATTTTGATCACCTAATCATAACTACATTATCACGAAGTTTAGTTTTTAACACTAACAACCACTGTTTTGTGATCACATAAAATAAAATGTATTAATTAAACTTGGAACTCTTTCTTATCGCGTATTTTCTGCTTGTCTGATGTGCGTTGGCAGTGCACTCAGAATAGCCAACATAATATTAACTTTTGTTCGTTCGTGCATCAGCTGATACAGGATTTTCTAAATGGCACTTTGTTTCGTATTAGTCAATTGCCACTCACTGACTGTCAGAAAGTGGCCTTCTTATACGGTATGGNTTTGTTTCGTATTAGTCAATTGCCACTCACTGACTGTCAGAAAGTGGCCTTCTTATACGGTATGGGCCATAAAACGGGATTAGAACCCGGAACGTTGTTTTTAAAAGAGCCTTGATGACAGCCATATTTTTAGTCGATCATCACGAAACGAATTATAACTAGTGCTCAGTTCCAACCATTACAGTTTGAACTTCGTACTTTATAGGCATAATACACGCGGGACTGTTTCAACTGTCTTACTGACATAAGGCTTAATTACAATAAAAGCAAACATTTGCATACGTCCCAATCGCTCGTAACCATGATCGCCACACGATGTTCATTGAAAGAGTTTTATTCAAAGTTAACTTTTGATTTTAAGTGTCCTTCCTTAACATAAGATTCATTGTGGGCATGTATCGCCTCCATAACGTTTTTTGTTGGTAACAGCGACAATGTTAGATAATATTAATATTAAAAAGTAAATAAACTAAGAAACTAGCTGACAAAATTTCCATCGAGTATCAAAATAAAAAAGTTGAAATTTTTAACGTGACTAAATTATAATGTTAACGTTTCAAAACCATGAGGTAATGAAATAATTAGTTATATTTCGGCTTACTTAGTTCATGTTAATACATCTTTCAGAAATATGGACTTCAAATAATTGCGATCCTTTAGAGACCACGCGTGAAGAAATATTGTAGATTTACCATAGCGAGTTTACAATATTTTTTTTAGCTATAGTCCGTTCACGGTTACTTGCAATCTTTCTGAAGCCCTCCTGAAGTTCTATTTTCAGGATATTCCTCCACCTCATGCAAACAAAGCTTAAGAGTCTGGAAAATTACACCGAAGGGACAGTACACTGCATTAGTGCGCACTCAGTACGTAATAATATTTTTCATAAGTAGTATTTCTTACTAGGCATTACCAACACACCTTTACTCTCCCTGTTTTCATTCATACTAATTATAAATGAAATATTTAAAAGTACACTGCATTAGTGTGTACTCAGTATGTAATAATAATTATTTTCATAAGTAGTATTTCTTACTAGGCATTACCAACACACCTTTACTCTCCCTGTTTTCATTCATACTAATTATAAATGAAATATTTAAAAGTACACTGCATTAGTGTGTACTCAGTATGTAATAATAATTATTTTCATAAGTAGTATTTCTTACTAGGCATTACCAACACACCTTTACTCTCCCTGTTTTCATTCATACTAATTATAAATGAAATATTATAATTTATAGATAACATATAATTCAAAGTTTAATTTAACCAAAAATAAGGCACTTTATATTAACACAAGTGTAAAATACTTGTGATACAAGACATATTACGGAACAACCTAACAAGTCATTCAGGGGGTGGTTTTTTTTTTAAGGTTTGATTCAAATGTGTGAAGAAACTGCGAATAGACTATATACAAGAACGTCATTTTGAAATGCAAAAAAAAATTCCTAGGTAAAATATTAATATTCAAGAAATACGTAACGCACAATTCTAGTGCCATTGATTAATCCTCTATCCAGTTGCCAGTAACTGCCTTACTTGGTTATTCCACTTCTGTTGGTCATCAATCATTCCGCAGTGCGTATAGTTCAAAGCGCGCGCTAAATCCACAGCCGGTTCTAGAATGTCAGCACTTGTTAAGCAAGATTAATTGCTTACCGCATTCTGATCGCGCACGTAACCTACGTGCTTCCACTTCAACTCGGGAAGAACAAGTGCCACGTCGTTGCGTTTGCCTGTTGTGTATTCACACGGAACAGAAACTGGAACGTACTTAAGACCTACTACAAAATTCGACTATAAAGATCCCCCCTCGCGGCAGTGAAATCGCATATAATATAATCGTAGTATATTCTCACGTCTTGACTCACACCTTTAAAAAATCAAATTTCCGTATGATTTGTTTGGTTTTCTCCTAAATGTCTAGTTTCACAAGCGATTTATAATTGATGATATTAAATTATTACATTTCTGGTTATATTGGTCTTATACGTGTTTTTTTATCAAAAATTATAATGCTTCATTTGTAACTAATGTGAATAAAACGAAGAAAGTAGATGTGTTAGTAATGCTTTGTGAGAATGTTATCATGTAAAATATTATTTTATTGAGCATAAATACGGTGTGTTGTTCTTTTGGTGTAATTTTGTAAACCTGGTTCAACTTCGTTTGCACGAGGTGGAGAAATGGCCTGAAAGTAGAACTTTAGCAGGACTTGGTTGTATGTAATTATGAATGGTATATGCAAAAATAACTTTGGATTATAAAATATCATTGTAAGTTTGTTTATTATTAAATACAAAAATAAATAAATGGATAATTTATGTGAAGTATCGAATCATATGTAATTTTCACTGCTGTTACGGAGTACGGAACCGGTTTTAGAAAGCTTCAAAACCAAGGTATTTCATATAACTTACCTTTACTATGTGGCATCTTGCGACATGAATGCTAATGTAACACTGTTCGAGAAGCAATTTAAATTACGGCGTTGGTAGTGAATTATATAAATTTTAATCTGGTCGTGGTGCTGCATCAAAGACATATTTTTGGGAGCATAATGCTTAAGAACTTGTACAATATACAAATTCATAGAACTATTAAGTAAAGCTTGTATGTGAAGGTTTGCCCGATGTACTATGTTAATTAAATTGTGCAACTTACCGAAGTAAATTTATGGTTATTTCAGTGTCATCATAGTGGTTTTCAGTGCTGGATTTGCAAGTAACGAAGCTAAATCCTAAAACGTAAAACACGTTTTTTTCCCATTAAAATATTTTCTGTGTTCGGTTTAAGGAAAGATTTTGTCGGCTAGTATGCAAAATAAACGCGAGTACATATGAAGTTGCAAGAACGAAATAATGAAATGGTAAACGCTATTGAGGCAGGTTTGACTTACCATCCATCAAAACATATTTGCAAATCTCTAAATAGTATAAAAAAAAGTCGCTTATCCGCATCTGTCTGTGTATTTTCTTAGTACTTCTAAACTACTTAATCGATTTTTATGCGGTTTTCAACATCATTTAGAGAATTTGTTGAAGGTTTTTCTGTATAATACATTTATATTTAATGTAAGGATGGTAGAGAAATGTCGAACCGTTTGTAATCAAGTCGTAAAAAACCGCTTTTAGGGCGCTTACATGGCTTGCGCTAACTAAACCATAAGAGATACATCAA
This sequence comes from Clitarchus hookeri, assembly GCA_002778355.1. Taxonomy (NCBI): domain Eukaryota; kingdom Metazoa; phylum Arthropoda; class Insecta; order Phasmatodea; family Phasmatidae; genus Clitarchus; species Clitarchus hookeri. Next base: position 83,563 of record NQII01003752.1, on the reverse strand, counting down.
ATTAATTTACTACAGAATTGTAGCTCTCAAAAAGGTCTACAGAAAAGTACACGATAGCATATGTTTATATTTTAAGGATGGCCCACAGTAACCATTTTTGTCTTTTAAAGAATCACTGTAAAAACTGAATTATTACCGGGCGAAGCCGGGCCGGTTCGCTAAAATATAATAAAGGGAAAAGTGAAAGGGGAGTGGAAATGATTAGTTTCTCACATATTACTTTATTACGCTGCCATTTAATCACTACTAGACAGATACCCGCTACAGAAAAATAGTTCAAAAGTAACATTAAAATGCACCGCCTATTGCATCCTGCTAAGGTCGAGTGGGTCATATTAGCACGAAAATTGGTAAGTTACAAAACAGACTGGACCATCAAGGGATCATAAAAACCGTATTATTTGGACACCTGGCCCAAATCACACATTCTGCTGTGTGTACACCGTACACCTGACACCTGACATTCATCGGTCGCTAAAATTTTCCTGTTTTAGATTCAACAGAATGTTATCACAACATTTCCTTTGTGAAAGCGAAGATTCTTAAGGGCACTGCCTACCGGCTGGCAGCTGATAAATTTAAATCGGAAATCCCATGTTAAGGAAATTTCGCCACATTGCATTAATTTTAAAGGTAGGTGTTTCAAACTAAATGTATTTTTCACAAAATTTTTAGGAGAAGGTCCCTACAGCGGAGATGTTTCAATAACATGTATAAGCCTGTTAGCAAGAGATTTTTAAAATGTATGTTTTACAAAAAAGTACATACTGCCCATCTTTATTAAAAATATATGCTCGTAGGGATCTTATAAAAAAAATCGCGAAGAAAACATTTTGTTTGAAACGCCTATATTTAAAATAAACGCACTGTAGCAAAATTTCCCTAACATGGGATTTCCTATTAAAAATCTACAGCTTGCAGCCGGTATGCAGTGCCCTCAACGACAGTTTAAAGATTAATAATAAGAATTTCTCCAGCAGGAAATTATTTTAAGCAAAAGGTAGTCATTTACGCTATGCGATTGTTTTTGGTGTCGGGAAATTTCGGCGTGTCCACGAATATGGCCGTAAAGCGCAGTTGTGGAGCAGCTGTTTTGTAAACTACTGAAAATGAAAATCACCCTTGGTTTTCGTTTGGATTATGGAAGAGGATATGTACAATTCATACAAAATAGCGGTAACATTTCTAGGCACTGTAAGAATGAGTATTTTAAATAGCGGTAATTTTTATAGTTTAATTTGCATAATAACCTAGTAATACATAGCTTAGCAAGACTCCAATGCTCCCTTCTACTTCTTATATAATAAAATGTATATAAACCCATTGTACTGTGAAATTCAGGTGTTTAAACATCAATGGTTGGGCGTAGTCTCCTGCAGCCCCTGCAAGAAGGCAACCAAATGTTGCGTACAGCGTAGCAGGTTGCTGCACTTGCAGGCGCTAATACTAACAAAAAAATACTGTTGGTTTTACAGCCATAGGTTGAACCACTCACGCGAGACTTCCCACCGCTATAACTGTACCCTTTCTGGGGAATGCAGGGGTGTAAGTTGTCCTTTGCTTTTGCTGATTTTATTTATATTTTTTATTTTGGAATGTGACTCCTGTTGTCGGACTACATTATTTAAACTTTTTTTTTTCATTTTATTACGTGCATCTCGCCACGTACGTGGCTTGTCATTTCTATCAATTTTTACCTTTTAGTTGTTGCCCTTGGTGCCCGGAGTATGGAAGTGGCGCGGAATACCATAACTAATAATCCATGCAATTACATGCCTAATTGAAGAGTCTTCAGTAGTGTGCTTATGGGTCTCCAGGGGACAAGGGTTGTAGCGCCGTCCGCCATCTTGGAATTTCCCTTTTTTTCTCAAACTTCCCGTTCTTCCCTCGAAAAGGCACCGAGGCACCCATTTGCAAGAACGAGCCCCAGAAAGGCTATTTTCGAGCCATTTGAAGGATTTGGGGGGCTCGCTTCTTTTACCGGCAGGCATCCACCCCTCTCACCAAACCTCAGCCAAGCTCACCTCACCCCCTTCACTAAGCCCAATCATAAAAATCACAAAAAATCACTAACATAAAAAAAAATCTAAAAAACCAAGAGCATATGACATTACCCTACCCTTTCCCTCGCTCATGCCACCACCTTCACCTCACCACCTGCTCTCAAACAATGGCAATTATAAAAAAATCGCCAAAAAAACATTAATATGTTTATTAATTATTTTATTTTATTTTTGTCCTCAGCTAGTACGTCATCGAACTCGATATTCATATGGGCTGAGTATAAAAGAATACCCCAACTTTGAAGGTCTATAATATCAAAACCAAACAACCTACAGCCTTGATTGACNAGAATACCCCAACTTTGAAGGTCTATAATATCAAAACCAAACAACCTACAGCCTTGATTGACCAATAAAATGAACCCTGGAACCGTGACGTTTGTTTACCATACATTCATAAATGTTCAATGTGACCACCACGAGCGGCCCGAACGACATCTANGGTGCTTGGGTGAGCAAGGGAAGGGGGTTTAATGTTTTTTGTTCCTCGAGTTTTAGAATATTTTTGTTACCTTTTATAATAATTTCCAGGAGTGTGGGTTATGGAGGGGTGTGGTAAGACGGGTGGGATGAGTGAGGCGTAGGGTAGGGTAATGTTATATGTTCTTAGATTTTTGAGAAATTTTTGTGTTAATGATTTATCTTATTTTGATTATTTGGAGTGGGAAGGGGGTGAGGTAAGCTTGGCTACGGGTTTGGTGAGAGGGGTAAAAGAAGAGTTCTCCAAATCCTTCAAATGGCTCAAAAATAGCCTTTCGGGGGCTCATTCTTGCAAATGGGTGGCTCGGTGCTTATTTGAGGGAAAAGAGGGAAATTTTGAGTTAAAAATACCGATTTCAAAGGGACCCACAAACACACTACTGTCTTTCCACAAACATTTTTGAAGCCTAATGTTTACGCCAGGTCGTTCAGAAGCAAGCTTGCATACGTTTGGACTATAATTTCTTGCAGATTGTGTATGTGATGGTGGATGTGCGTATATCGCGAATAGCATCTGAGAGCACTTTCCTGATATAAATATTTCCCATAAAATTACAAAAAATGGGCTCGTAGAAAATTCCCCTGGAATCATCGTGAAATTATGGACACTTTTTAAATAATGGAAATCTCTTGAATTTGAGAGCCATCCATAAATTAGCTACTTTTTTTAATTTAATTTCCGGGGTTATTATGAAAAGAAATGAACGGCGGAAATTTACACACTCTTAAGGAGGACACCCCCCCCCTCCCCCCACCATTTGGATTCTTGGTTTTCCAACTTGTTTATGTTTTAAAATAAATTCCGAAAATACCTTCATAAGAAAGTTACATCTTGTACAGGTTGGGAAGATCAACGTTGAAAGTTTGGCAAAGGGAAAATTTTCGCCACTAGGTAAGCGCTAGTGTCGGCAAGAAACAAGATTTTTTCTACTTTCCATGTTGAAAAAAAAAAAAACAGGATAGTTGCAATAACCACAAATCAAACATGTAATAACTTCGCAACCTTTCTCTATGCCCAATTAGCTACCCAGCTTGCACAGCAGTAAAGAAAAGGAAAAGCCACTACGAACTCGTAATTACTTCGCATTTTTCTGGAAATAATTAATATTGCGAAATAAGTAAAAGTTCGCAGTTATGTCGTTATGCCTGTAATGTTGTGTATAGTTTGTTGTGTGACGGGGTACTTTTTGAAATTTTCTTTTTTAAAAACATACACAAGCTAGAAAAACAAAGAATACATGCCCGGAGGAAGGTTCCCCTAAAGCGAATGTTTTGATTATGAAAATAATAGTTTAAAAACACGAAAATATTTTGTCCCGTAGCCATATTTGTGCAAGGACCAGAAGAAGGGAAAAAAAACAATCCGCAACACTTGCCATACTCGCCGACTATGTACTGTACTTCACAGCTGTGATTGTTGATATTGTATTACCATGAAAGTGACGCACGCAAAACTCCGTTCCCGGTAATGTTAAAGTGTTTGAAGAGATACAGATGGTTTGCGCTACGTTCTGATGTTTAATATAACGGTATTAAGTGGCGTGGATATCGTAACTATAATCTATTCGCAGTTTCTTCACACTTTTTGGATCAAATATTCTAAGAATCACTCCATGTGTGACGTGCTTGGTCGTTTGCTAAATATATTGTGTACCACAGGCGTTTTATACTCGTGTTAACATAAGCGTACCTAATTTTTTAGTAAAATGTAACTTTTACCAATATTTTATTTAAAAATTATATTTAATTAATAATTAATATTTTAAAAAAATGATAAAACGGGTGTGTTGGTAATACCTAGTAAGAAATAGTTCTTATGCAAAATATAGTTACACAGCGTGCGGAAGAATGCGGTGCGTAGTCCCTTAGGTTTGATTTTCTATGCTAGGGTAAGCTTTGTTTTCATGATACGGAGGAATATTCTGGAGGTAGAACTTTACCAGGGCCTCAGGAAAGTTATAAGTAACCGTGATTGGGCTATAACTCGGGAACAGTAATTTTTTTGTTTATAGCTTCACGTAGCCTGGGAATCGTTCATTCCAGAAACCCGAAAATGTAGGAGAAGAGAGGTCCCGTGTTCTAGGGTACAAAGGTCTGTTAAGTTTATTATGGTGCACTTTTCCGTAAATTATCCGCACATTTTTGGAAAAATTCCCGTAAAAATGTACGGAGATTTTGAAACTGTTGGCGCTCGCCTTGTTTCGTCCATTAGAACTCTAATAGTGGCAGGAGCATCTGCAAAAGGCGAGCAAGGGGGAAGGGAGGGAGTGTATGTTCATTTTCATGTGTTGAGGCAAAGGTTAATTCTACTCAGGTTAGGAGCATAACGAGTTCTCTTATGGGGGAGTTTGGCTTAAGGGATATTTCCGCCGTTAGGTGCGCAGTGTTCGAATGAAGTCACTTTTAAACAAATGATAAAAGAGAGAGAGGTTTTCTTAGTTACGAAGTTTTTTTTATATTTTATTTATGTTTATCGCAATTATCCTAATTTTTTAACGTAGAAAATAGAGAAAATTCTGGTACGCATGCGACACTATCGCTTACCTAGTGGCGAAAATTGTTGGTTGCCAACCTTTTAACATTGATCTTCCCAACTTGAGTGTAAGCCACGTTGCCGGGGCTCGGTTGGCACCATGTGTCGCTGCTGTTAGTGGCCATGCGGATGTGAAGAGCACTCGAGTGCACGTGAGAGGAGCACTCGGAGAGTGATTGACGCAAGCAACGGAAACTGCAGAGCCCTTTCATACCGCGGCCAGCACAGGCACACTCTAAATCTGAATCAATTAATGATCTTCAGCCAGTAGAATTATTTTACAGAGTTTTCAACTAATGGGCTGTTGTATCCACTGGCGAATCAGTGGATTGCGCTGAGGTCATACTGTTCAAGTCTGTGAAATTAATTACGAATCAGTAGAAGATCAGTGAATACCAGCAACTGAAATAATCATTATAATTTTACTCACAAGACTACAGAGAACCAGGAAATGGTATTTTGGAAATTTGTTTTTTTCCGTAAGCATCANATTATAATTTTACTCACAAGACTACAGAGAACCAGGAAATGGTATTTTGGAAATTTGTTTTTTTCCGTAAGCATCAAAATGCTGCGAATCCTTCTTTCGCTGATTTGACTGCATTCGATCTCCGTGATGTTATATGTTGGAAGATTTTACCATTACATGAATTTGTTTATAACCGATCTTCAGTTATGAGTAGTGTGGTTTATTTGGAACAGTTTAAACTGTTTTGATTTTTACGAGTGCATCCAAGCACCAAGTACTTTACCTTTGTGCACAGGACACTAGCCACGACGTATTTTAACCCGCTCGTTAAATCGGCTGCCTGCCTGGAACGGTTTTCCGCATTCGATGCAGATCAGCGCGGGAGCAANATTTTAACCCGCTCGTTAAATCGGCTGCCTGCCTGGAACGGTTTTCCGCATTCGATGCAGATCAGCGCGGGAGCAATAAGGGTGTCAGTGTATGACATGCGCATTAAGCGAGCCTTCGCCGACGTGCGCAAGGCTCTCAACTGGCGTGAGGTGTTGTCATCGTGGGGCGGTGGTGACTGAGCGGTTAGCCTGCTCGCCTCCCACCAAGGCGAGCCGGGTTCGATACCCGGCCGGGCCGCTCCCGGATTTCCGCATGTGGGGATCGTGCCGGACGATGCGGGTTTTTTTTTTTCTCGGGGATCTCCAGTTTTCCCCCCTCGCCCTTTCATTCCGGCACTGTTTCATACTCACCTCAATCACGCCTCGTCGGCTCTCAAGACCTCGCTGATAGGAGCCGCCCAATTCTCTTCACTCTCACCGTTCTCGTCGTGTTCTGCCTGCACCTGTCGAACTTCAAGCGATAACCCTATCGTTTTATTGGTGGAAAGTCTTTAACAAGGTTCATAGATGATCCCTCAATCAATTTTGTATTTGTCTGGCCCATATATTTTGAAGAAAATGAAATATATTTTTGGGTATGTTAGGGTGATCCGAAATGGTGTTTCTGTTGAGCGTAACGTCTTGATTGTAATTGGTAGACATCGTCTGAACTTTGTGACCTTCGTATATTGGCACATTAAACGCACGTTCTAGGTTTGTTCCAATACCTGAACTTTAAAAAAAAAACACACACACACACCGCAATGCAGTTAAAGTGTATTTATGTGAACCGATTTCTCTGTAAAGATTAACTGAACCATTAATTTAGGACGTGCGCTTTTGCAACACTTTAATGTAAGGCGCAATAAACCCATCATGTTACATACAAACTGTGTCGTGTTGTAGGTTTTCTTCTATTGTAAACTAACTGGTACAGAACAGGCCCAAATAAATTATTAATTTAATCGCTTATCTTTTGCAATGATCACAGATCACAATAGGCAATTCCTTGCACTGTAGGCCTACGAAGAAATTTCCGTAATATTAGTACCATATAACTAATAATTGATCAGGCGAATGCACATTAAGAACTGGCAAGGAACAAGAACATAATTCCTACACACACTTATCCGGGAATGCGCTAGTGAAAACTGTATCAAAGCATAGCCCTTCTAAATAAGCTACGATATGAAGTAATTTGCCTTTTTCAATAAAACCATTGAATAATCACCCCATAAATGGCGTGTTTGCTTGTCGTGTATAACAAGTTTTTTATACTTCTGTTAAGACAAAAATATCTTCATTTTTCTTTAAACTGCGCTTTTACTTGTATTTTATTCACAAATTCTAATATTTCATTTTAATTAATATGAATAAAACAGAGATTAAATAGGTGGGTTGGTAATGCCTAGTAATAAATAGTTNTAATATTTCATTTTAATTAATATGAATAAAACAGAGATTAAATAGGTGGGTTGGTAATGCCTAGTAATAAATAGTTCTCATGCCAAAAGACTATTAAACTGTGTACACACGAATGCTGTGCGTTGTTCCTTTGGTGTAGTGGTAAGATTTGAACCGCTCTTTAACATCGACATCCTGAGGTCTTGGGAATCTGGGTGGAGTGAGGTGAGCAAGGAGTAGCGCCGGAGCGCAAGGGCGGGGGAAACGGGAGATCCCCGAGAAAAACCCGCATCGTCCGGCACGATCCCGACGTGCGAAAATCCGGAAGTGACCCTGCCGGGAATCGAACCCGGTTGTAAGCGAGTAGTCTGACCACTACACCACCGCGACCTCTGTACCTTCGGTGTAACTCTCTGGAAGACTTCGTTAAGCTTTGTCATCACGAGGCGGAGGAATATCTTNACTCTCTGGAAGACTTCGTTAAGCTTTGTCATCACGAGGCGGAGGAATATCCTTGAAAGCATAACTTGGGCAGGGCTTCAGAAAAGTTGGAGTAAAACATGACTGGATCGGATGCGTGTGGTGAAGTGGTGCAAGGTAAGCTGGTGCTTTCCCACTGCTAATTTAAATTTAAATTATTTATAATTTTAAGTCATGAATTGACATGGATTTGAATTTAAATTAATTTATTTTATGTATTTAATTTAAATTAATTAAATAGATTTGTTTCATCCCTCGCACTAAAAAAAAAAANAAAAAAAAAAAAGGATTCCCAAGCCCAATAAGATTCCTTGGCAGTGGAAGTAGCAAATAATTATTATAATGAATAGAATATTAGCTATCAAAAACCTCGGATGGCCTTTGGCTAAGAGAGGTGAAATGGAAATTAATTAATTTTTAAAAAAATGCTAGCAATCACCGTGCGGCCTAACGACGCCGGGCGTATTCCGACCACCTGCAAGAGAGCGGCAAGGGGACCCATTACACGCGTCCTGTGGCACCAGCTGCCGAGCTACGTTTTACTGGCTGGAAGTGTAGACTAGCAAGCAACATGTTACAGCGCAAAGTTCCCGGTGGAACCGGCGCTTTGCTCTCCAACCTACCCTCCTGGTGGCCGAGACCTATTTAAGGTTATACCAGGAGCACTACTTTCTATCTCACGTTAGCTCCCGCAAACNTAATATTTCATTTTAATTAATATGAATAAAACAGAGATTAAATAGGTGGGTTGGTAATGCCTAGTAATAAATAGTTATCATGCCAAAAGACTATTAAACTGTGTACACACGAATGCTGTGCGTTGTTCCTTTGGTGTAGTGGTAAGATTTGGACCGCTCTTTAACATCGACGTCCTGAGGTCTTGAGAATCTAGGTGGAGTGAGGTGAGCACGGAGTAGCGCTGGAACGCAAGGGTGGGGGAAACGGGAGATCCCCGAGAAAAACTCGCATCGTCCGGCACGATCCCGACATGCGAAAATCCGGAAGTGACCCTGCCGGGAATCGAACCCGGTTGTAAGCGAGTAGTCTGACCACTACACCACCGCGACCTCTGTACCTTCGGTGTAACTCTCTGGAAGACTTCGTTAAGCTTTGTCATCACGAGGCGGAGGAATATCTTGGAAAGCATAACTTGGGCAGGGCTTCAGAAAAGTTGGAGTAAAACATGACTGGATCGGATGCGTGTGGTGAAGTGGTGCAAGGTAAGCCGGTGCTTTCTCACTGCTAATTTAAATTTAAATGTATTATTATTATAATTATATTAATTTTAAATTTATTTGTATTAATTATAAAATTATAAATAATAATTAATCATAAAATAAAAAATAATTTTAATTTAAATTATTTATAACTTTAAGTCAGGAATTGACATGGATTTGAATTTCAATTAATTTAATTTATGTATTTAATTTAAATTAATTAAATACATTTGTTTCATCCCTCGCTCTAAAAAAAAAAAAGGATTCCCAAGCCCAATAAGATTCCTTGGCAGTGGAAGTAGCAAATAATTATTATAATGAATAGAATATTAGCAATCAAAAACCTCGGATGGCCTTTGGCTAAGAGAGGTGAGGTGGAAATTAATTAATTTAAAATAAATGCTAGCAATCACCGTGTGGCCTAGGGACGCCGGGCGTATTCCGACCACCTGAAAGAGAGCGGCAAGGGTCCCCGTTACACGCGTCCTGTGGCACCAGCTGCCGAGCTACGTTTTACTGGTTGGAAGTGTAGACTAGCAAGTAACATGTTACAGCACAAAGTTCCCGGTGGAACCGGCGCTTTCCTCTCCGACCTCCCCTCCTGGTGGCCGAGACCTATTTAAGGTTATACCAGGAGCACTAATTTATATCTTACGTTAGCTCCCGCAAACAAGATCTTACTCGGCACTTTTCCATTCTCGTGGTACCACCGGGGAACTTTGTGTTTTTGCGACCGCCATGCTTGGCCGAAAATATGCTAATAATTCTCTCTTTCACACTCTGCCGCGTCAGCGCGTATCCTTCTCTCACTCGGAAAAATTTAGCATGGCGGCAAATCCCTTTATCACAATCGCGGCCCAAATGCGTCCGGGTGTGCTCAGGACTCAGGTTTGGGGGGACAACCGGTTCACCAGAATTGTCCCCCGCCTCCTCGCCCGCCGGGCGTAGAGAGCAGTACACTCCGCACTGCAGACTATCGTTTCGTTCATTCAAGACTGCCGAGAAAGGCACAACCAGCTGTGTTACAGCACAGAGCTAACGCCAGCTTACATTTCAACTCGCCACTGGAACGTATTACAGTCAGGTGACGACGTGAGCGACCCCGGGGTTGGCGTCGGGCCAGTGCGAAGCAGTTCAAAGCCGGATCGATGTGGTATCAACAGGTTTTCGTAGCTGCGAGCGTCGCGTGACCCGCAGAAACGGCTGTCTGTCCCCGGGAAAAAAGGAGGGCTGCGAGGCGGAAGGGGTGGTATAGGAGGGCGGTTGGGTGAGAGGCGAGGTGATCCTCGATTTCTCCTCTCTGGTCCTGCGAACACGCGACTGCACCCATCAAGACACCTCGAGCAATTCTGGCCCAGCACCTCTGAGACAAATGTTCGGGGGCCGTGTGCGTGTCTAGCTCGAACCGTTAAGGAATCGCACGACGGGGTGACTTCGGCCCAGATTTTAGGTAAAGGCTGTTCTCGATAAAGCGAGAACTCTACAGATCAACCTTTGAAAAATGATACCGCCCCTACCAGCCATGTATTTTATCGGGCACGCTGACCGGAATGCGCCCAGTAAAGTTGGCAACGACTGAGGGAAGACAGTTTCACGTCTTGGCGTTGAATTAACCGTATTGGGAAGATATTTGTTGATACTTAAGTGATTTTACTTTACGATATTTGTTTTTTACCACCAAAGAAAAACTAGCAAATGAATATTCCCCAATCTTTCACACAGTTACTTGGTTAACAAGTTTGTGTCTCAGATGAACTGCATACAATACATCACAGAAAGTTGCGATTATCAGTCAATAATATTTTGCTTGGCGGGGTGCTGCTCGCATACTCCAACAAGTATTGTTTTTTCCAATTTCACTCAGAGTTTTCTGAAATGTAATTATTTCTCTGATATTTTTAACAGGGACGTTATTAGTGATCTGTTCTCATTGCCTGCTGCGGAAATTCTAATATTTGTCTACAAAGTTAGTTTATTTGCTTCACACAAATCACGTTGGCACAGTAATTGTTGGTACCGCGGTGGCGGAGCGGTTAGCCTGCTCGCCTCCCACCAAGGCGAATCGGGTTCAATCCCCGACCCAGTTACTCCCTAATTTTCGCAAGCGGGAATCGTGCCGGACGATGACGCTTGTCGGCGGGTTTTCTCGGGGATCTCTCGTTTCCCCTGTCCTTGCGTTCCGACGCTGCTCCATACTGGCCTCACTTCTCAAGACCGCGATGTTTAAGAGCCGCCCAAATCTCGTCACTCGCTCACAGTAATAGTTAAGTAATGTCAATAGTAATAACGAAACTGAAAAGTTATTTTTCGCAAGACCTGTTTACAAAGTCAACGAAAACCATTACACTGATTTCTCCAGATGACAGCCATTGGGCATGTGTTAGAAATTTTTTACTGTGTGGCCCACAGATGTTGCAAAAAAAATTAACAGGGGTGTACTTGTTACTGAAAAGTACGACGTAGCTTGTGATATTAGTAGGATAACCATTAATTACTCTAAATGTTTCCTAGTGTTTTCAGTGTACATAACGTTACTTTCCTCGCACATTTAAGTTACAGATTTGTTTGGTTTTTTGCCTCCATGTCGTTTATCATTTGTTGAACTCTGTTCTCTTGACTGTCGTGTGGCCGCTGTGTAGCATGTGTTGATACAGATGTGGACCTTCCCGCGGAGGCATAGTATGTTTCCTATGTGTGTGTTCCCACATTCCGCTTGATGAGCATCGGCAGCAGAACTTATCCGACAGATAATTTCGTGTGTGTTTTATCGCATCCGTTTGATTTATTTTCAATACGTAATAGTACGTAGATAGTGGAAAAGTAAAAGAAAAGCACATATTTTACAATGAACATATCTGGTTACGCATATTAATAATGTAAACATTTTTTATCCCCTCTGCTTGTTGTTTGTGGTAAGATACCAGTGCCAAGGGGCAAGTCTTCAATGCGCTGAAACAAAATAAAAGGAAGCAAAAGACATGTACATAATATAATAAAATAGTTCTTAATGTTTTAGAATTAATTATCTTTCTACTCATAGAGCACTAATTATTGATAAAGTTTCGGCTAGCATAAAACTGATGTCGATAAGCATTTACTGGACCTCTGAGATTGACGGTTGCAGTCTAGACATGTAGATATTAATTATTTCTAATTATATGCATCGTCATGAAGCAGCTAATAAATTTTATTTTTTAACATTCTCTTCTTAAGCAGCAACATCCACAGAACAAACAAAAAGGTTTTCAAATATTAATATACCGTATTTTCATTAAAATAATAATTCCAAATTATAGATATATAAACATAAACATCCGCACTTTTAAATCTATGCAGAATATAATCAATATTTTATGTTCCTAATAAGTGGTAATTTTTTAATTAAATTTGCATTAAAATATACACATGGAGCGATCTTCCAATCGCTACAACTGTGTTAAATAAACAGAAAGCAAAATAAATCATTCCAGGATTCACAGACCTACTTACCACTTAAAATTAAACTTTGAGACGTGGACATACTTTCCCTGTGTTATTGCCAACTTTACTGACTGAATGCCAGACGGCGTGTCCGGTATAATACACGCAGAAAAGTTTGAAAGCTTGAGTTCAGAAGTGTTCAATAAAGCGTGAACAGCTTTCGTAGGCTGTTCACAATAAAATAAGCACTTCCGGAGCCCTAATTACTTTTTTTTTCCTATCAGCTATTTTTTTTATCTTCCACCACTTTTAAAATAAACATTGCCATGTAAGTAACAAACACGGTGTGTATATATTTAACCGGACTCAAAAGTTTGTCTAAAGCTACAATAAAATATATTTATTGACTATTATTCCAAATGATAGGAACTAGAATAGTGCTCACTTTACCGTGAATGGCCTATGCATGCGTGTATTGTATGCTGCTGTGGCCAAAACGCAGACGGCGGTGGGAGACTCACCAAAGCGGGTATACCACAATGCAAGATCTCTTGGACGATACCATGCAAACCTGCATGGCCGCTTGCATGGATGGTTCTACGGAATATCTGGCTGATTACGGGCAGTTTCACGGACGTTTTCGTAATTGGTCGTGTGCAGTGTTCGGTGGAAGTTTTCCCACAAGACCCTAATTTCAGCCAATCAGAGAGAGAGAGGGTGGTAGTCATTTTGTGTATTTTATTTTCAGAAAGAACACAAGACTATTTAGACACGAATAAAAAGTAAATAAAATTAAGTTAAACGTTCGTGTTTATTTAACATGGAAGTGGCAGTTGTAACAACTAAAACTCCGTGCACGAGCATGTGATGCCGAAGTCGTGAGTGAAAACTGTTCCCGAACCACAGTTACAGAGGTAGTCGTAAAAAAAAAATGCACTCGTCTTGACTTGCGTGGGAACGAGTATCTACGGGCAGGTTGTTCCAAAGAACCCTCCGCGACTGCTTGCACGCATGGGCTCGGGTAACAAGGTCTCGTGGTAGCTTCCACCCGAGCCTCTACGGGAAATGTTTACCTCGTAATACGGGCTTTCCCGTGAACATCGCGTGCTGTATTAGTAAGCTTGCGGTGCTCAGGCCGTCTCCGGCGACAGTCGGCGTGCGATTCCTCGCAGGCAGTATCGATACTTCCTACGCGCTTGGAGCTGTATCTTCGCCTTCCGTAAGTCTCGAGCGCGGTTTTCACACGAAAACGGCGAGTCTTGGGGCAGTTGCGACAAGAGTAACGTGTTTGTTAATTAGGTCAACCTGCTGATTAAACCGGTACCAAACGCTCGTAATTTCTGACCTAACAGGTTGTCTACAATAATTGGGTGGCCGCCCCTGTTATTTTCACTACCGGGAATGTAGTTTTCTCTTCGGTTGAATAACGCGATAACATGCAACAATATTCGGAGAATTGCATTTGATGTTCTATATTTTGCAGAAATACAGTTTAGAATCTCGAAGTTCAAGGACTCGTATCTCCTTTAATATTTAATTCACGCAGGAAGTGTCCCGTATATTTTCAGTTTGATTTTGCATTTGTATATGGAATGACCTTACGAAGTTTATCGGTCGAATTCTTCTTCATTCTGTACATAAAATATAGACATTTGGCGAACGTAACGTTTACAGTTCCTAGAGATACTTGCGTGTTTAAAGTTTACTTAACTGTTAGAGGTGACTAATGCTACGTTTTGAAGTTTGAGGAAATATGTCGTGGATATCCTAGACGCCGTATAAACAGTAATATTACTTTAACAGTGAGACAGAAAGCTTCGTTTATACTCGGCATTGTTCGTTCCCGAAACCCGAAGCTCTGTGAAATACGGAAACGTTCCGTATTTTGTGTTTACGGAGCTCATTACGGATTACGATTCCGTACATAAACTGTAAAAGATTTCCGTACATTCAAGGGGATTAAGTGCAGAACTTTATCGAACAAGTGTAATATGTTATGTTTGTAAATGTTGAGCGAGTGAAGAGATTTGTACGGCTCTTAACATCGAGGTCTTGAGAGCCGACGAGGGTGAAGTGAGGTGAGGATGGAGCAGCGCCGGAAAACCTGCCAACCAGCGGCATCGTCCGGCACAATTCCCACCTGCGAAAATTCGGAGCGAACCGGCCGGGGATTGAACCTTGTTCGCCTTGGTGGGAGGCGAGCGGTCTAGCCGCTCAGCCACCGTGGCCCCTGTGTAAAAGTTATTTGACGTCCGTGAAGAATAAGTGTGTTTCTCCAGGGACCTGCGCTGTAATTCGTCATCATCTCGCTAACTTGTCGGCGATACGAGGTGGCGTGCTCCAGTGGCGTGACGTAGGCTTGTTTACACGACGTAAGGGGCGAAACTGCGGATTAGGCACTCGCGATAGACTAATCGACTTCCTGTCGCTATGCAGCAAGTTTCCCGCCAGATTTTTTAACAGTTGTGTTACTATGCGGGGAGGACTTCAGGGCCTAGTAATCCTCACGTCACATACTATACTAAAAACAATCACTTATTGGTTGTCTGTAAAGTCGGTTTACTGACGATAGTTGAACGTGACAACGTCTTAAGAAAATACTGATGGAATGGTAGCATTGTTTGAGTCATTACAGAATTTTACTGCATTATCAGTAATTGTTCGAAGTGTGTGTCCACGAAGTCGAATGTATTCGTTACGGATATCTCTTGTTGTCTGTGAATCGTTTCCCTCCCGTCCGTGTTTAAACCGAAATGGAGCATCTTTTTCGGTGATAATATGCAAGCCTTCTAAACTTGTTACCCGACTCAGCGCCACGTACACCAACTGTTGCGGTTGCTTGGATGAGTATTTATAAACAATGACAGCAAACGTCCCACCTTGTGACTTGTGAATAGTGATGGCACAAGCAGGAACGCAAGGAAACTGTTTTCGTTTGCATTTTATAGTTTTTGTTAGTGTAATGTTCACTATTTTCTTATAAACTGGTACCCAGTTTGTAGACAAAGTATTTGGCTTGCTTTGCACGTGAGGTCGACATTTAACTTTGGCTGTGGTTCCTGTTGTTTCTTCTGACACTTCAAGCCTTACATGGAACGCCTCAGAGCGAGGTAACGCCGCATGAGTCATGTTTTTTCGTGCGTGCAGCCGGCTCTATCGAATTATAAGACGTTGTCACGTCAAAAAAAGCGAACGATGGCATAAGTTGTTTCTTGGGTTCCGAACCACGGAGTCATGGCTGGAGTTCGCGGTACACAACCAACCGTCGGGCCAGGTCTCGTCGTGAATTGACAGCTACGCTTTAGCCATCACGGTCGAGGAAGAAGACACTGCCGCTTCTTGGGAGTTTCAACCGGAAGGACTCTGAGATAATCTTCCTACAAGATGCTTTCTGCACGTCCACAGCTCTGTTCAGCTGCCGCCTTCGAGAGCCCGCGGTTCCACGCTATAGGAGGCTGTCCAGAAGTTTGGTTAAGTGGGGTTCGAACCTGCAATCTCGTGTTTCGAAGATGACATCGATCACGAACGTGGTCATATTTAGGGTATTTTAAAATGACTTGACAAAGTTTTTTTAATTTTTAATTTTTTTTTATCATTATTTAAAACCCTTGTGGTGACAGTCCCGGAAACACACATACATAGTAAATTTCCATGCATCTGCTATTATGCATTTTCACTTTTTCGGCAGTTCTGTATTATTTGTAGATGCGAATAATTAATATTCACAAAGGCAAATTAACGTCCGTTGCTTAAAAACCACGCCGTTTCTTGTTGAGAGTCGAAAGCGGGTAAACTGCGCAGCTTCAACGTGGATTCTACCTCTACGGTTTTGTTCTTCTTCGAGTGTAACTACAATTTAACTTATATTTCACTACCCGTCATTTACTGCGGAGGTGTGAAGAACTAAAAAAAAAAAAAAAATATGGCCAATTACCTTTAAAGAACCTTACGTTTCTATATTGGAGTCTGAGTCTCGAATGTAATTTTTAACACAGTAGCCAAATGTCAGGGAATTCTGTGATAGGGAATTTACTTGACAGTTCTGTCGTTAATTATGCGCCGCTATCGGAATAGTATAAAACTGGTTTAATGATTGTGGACTAAATGTGTAGGCATTTTTGTTTGCAATATNTGCGCCGCTATCGGAATAGTATAAAACTGGTTTAATGATTGTGGACTAAATGTGTAGGCATTTTTGTTTGCAATATTTGCAGGGAGTAAGTTAGTAAGATCAGAAATGTATTTTGATGCAAAAGTGTGCTATTCAAATGCATCAATCCTTGCAATGTAAAATTCTAAGCAAATAGACAAGGAAAAGAAAATATTTACCGGGGTTTGGCATAATTTCACACATTATTGCGCATGATAGANTGCGCCGCTATCGGAATAGTATAAAACTGGTTTAATGATTGTGGACTAAATGTGTAGGCATTTTTGTTTGCAATATGTGCAGGGAGTAAGTTAGTAAGATCAGAAATGTATTTTGATGCAAAAGTGTGCTATTCAAATGCATCAATCCTTGCAATGTAAAATGCTAAGCAAATAGACAAGGAAAAGAAAATATTTACCGGGGTTTGGCATAATTTCACACATTATTGCGCATGATAGANGCTAAGCAAATAGACAAGGAAAAGAAAATATTTACCGGGGTTTGGCATAATTTCACACATTATTGCGCATGATAGAGGAAAAAAAGAAGTATTCCGAAATTTAGGTATAATTTTTGCAATAGGAGCAGTAGTCTGCAATTTCTGAGTCTGCCACGTCTCGCATTATTCTCCTGTCGTTTAATTATTGCCTTAGCTCTTATTCCTATTTGCTTTCATTAAAACTTGAATTAACTATTGCATTATGGTCGCTTCAACCCTTCCAGCAAGCGTCATAAACTAGAGAAGGCTGCATAGGAAACGGCTTGGTTATTAACTGTACACAGTCAAATAAAAACGCCTAATAATTGAAGCTCCTCGCACGTTGAAGATGTTATTTTCTTGATCTATTCTTAAGCTACTGCACGTACTGTTAACAAGGTCAAATGTGAATATCCTGTATATTTTTTTTTGTTTAGATATACATAAAAAAAAGTGGTGTAAGCGAGAGATTTGGCAGTGATTGGGAGTTAGCTGCAGTGTCGATTGCGATAAAGCGAGATGATCTAGCAGCAAAGGAATAAAATGCTTAAAGAAACTAGAGTACTCTAGAAAATAAAACCCGAAGCGCCAATTGCGTCCGCCGCATTTCGTACAGATGAAAATATCCGGGTTTGACCGCGCCAGGTACCGAACCCGGTTCTTCGTGGCGTAAGACGTGTGGTTTGAACAGACCACCACAGCTCACTCGATACGCGAGAGTTTTACATTAGCAGAAGTTCAGTTCCGGGAAAAAAAAAATGAGTTTGTGACGCACAGACCTTTATTGCTATCTTAACGCCTTGACCCTTAATCTTAAAGATACACACATTATACTGAACTTGTACCCAGCACTATCTAACTCTTAAACACTTGATTGCATGTAATAAAATTTCTCAAAGACAGAAAAATAAAATATATTGTGTTTTTTAGTTTTACAATAAAATATTACAACCTTGCAGTTTCTTAAATGGCCAAAAAATAAACCAAAATATTAAGCGAGAATGTGTGTTATTAAATGATAAACTTTAACAATCAATAGATCTCGACGCTGCCGGAATGTGGCAACAGTGCACCGCGAAGAAACTATGCGACAACCTCGAAACGATGTAAACAGCGAGAGTGCGGGCTGGTGTGAAGCATAGATTAAAGATTAGTTAGACAGTTTGTTCGTCTTCTGCGCATGTGCCAAACATTGACCCACGCCAAAGGAACACAACTGTAAGTTACATACCGTAAAACTCTACAACTTTGCGCCATTTTTTGATATGTGCAAGCATAATCACCCCNTCTACAACTTTGCGCCATTTTTTGATATGTGCAAGCATAATCACCCCTTTTTTTTATTAAGATAACGGGTTGGGAATTTTATCCAGCATAACTACATATCTCAAAAATGTAATCCTGTGGCCAAAAACAAATCCAGGTAGCAAGGGAAGGAAGGGGTAATTGTTTTTGTGTGGGCCATTGTTGTCTACACAAGTAAGTCAACTATGGGCCACGTCTTCCTGTCCCATTAAAATACGTCTCAGACGTGCCCTGGCCCAATGTTGTCACGCTACAATTATTCACGAGTCAAAACTGTATACATTTTTGTTTTTTACATTTTCCCTTAATGTTTAATATGTGTTTTTCATGTTTTTTGTCAAATAAGTAAAAATGTCAATTGAAAATCAATATGTTATTTAAACGCTAGATAGCGTTCTGAAAGCAGCTGTGGCCCATTGTTGGGTCGCTGGCCAAAAATTGTCGAATCTTACGGTAGTTAACAACGATCAACGTTTTTGTTTATATCTTAATTTTCAGAAGAGAAGCACTTTTATGTAAATAAAATAAATTTACCAAGTTGAATTTAATATAACTGCATTCCAAATTGGTTAGATGAAGTATACATACATCTCAAAGCACTTTTTTTAATAAACAGTGTTCTACCTCAAATCCAATCCACGCCGTTTTTCCTGACCGTATTGGCAGAAAAGAAGTTCGGTGTTGGGACACGGAGATTGGTTGTTCGCAGCCAGCGATGTCGTCTACCTCATCTTTAGTCTTCGGTCTAAGCCGCATTAAGCCTCCCGCCTACCTAGCGCTTCAACTGCGCTGTAGTGTGTTTGAAATACAAGGTTTCCAACGCAACTAAACTTGCGTCCAATGTGCTAATCTACGGAAAGAACACACACTTCAGACGAGGGCTGTCGAGTGCTTTCAAGATGTCACCCACGCTAGAAACACAATTTCATAGTATCATATAATGGCTTTAAAAAAAAAAATTCAAAGCGCTGTGTCTTAAAATATAAGCGTGATCCACACAAAACTACTCAACGGCCCCCGTATTGAAACTTCCTACACACTTTCCACTAATATAATAATAAGCTTACCGCTGAAAGTCCCATAGGTACACGCAGTGCGACGAGAACAATGCACGCCAGTTCAGAGCCTTGCGCATAGGGGCGAAGGCGCATTTGATGGGCGTGGTAGCGTCGCCCTTATCGCTCCCTCGCTTTTCGGTCTCGGAGGCGAGAAAAGGCTTTAGGTAGGCCTGCATCACGAAGAGTTTCCTGAAATACACGTGCTGTATGTGGATGGGCGAAATCCTATTGGAAAATTGTCCGTTCGAGCGAGTGCGTGAGTGAAGAGATTTGGACGGCTCGTAACAGCGAGTTCTTGAGAACCGATGAGGGTGATTGAGGTATGGAGCCGCGCCGAAATAAACCGACGGCATCGCCCGGCACGGTTCCCATTTGCGAAAATAGGTTGAAATATAAAAACATAGGTGATTTAATGAAATAGGTAGCTTTCGAAGCTGAGTTAAATGGATATCTTAAATTGATCTCATGACAACTCTTGAACAGTAATAAATAAATTATAAAATGTTACCGTAATAAACGAAACAAAAAATGGATTTGTGATAATTACCTAATCATGATCAATTAGTATACAATAAACAGAATAATCCGCCTTGGTCGGAGGCGAAAAGGCTAACCGCTCAGCCACCGCGACCCCTTGTCCGTTAGTCTCACTATGAAGGGAAGCACGATGTTATGAAGTGATCAGGCCTTAGCTGGACGGCCTGCCTGATCACACCTTCAAACATTGAACCAGGGCACGAGNGATGTTATGAAGTGATCAGGCCTTAGCTGGACGGCCTGCCTGATCACACCTTCAAACATTGAACCAGGGCACGAGCTTGATTGCAATAACACCTTGCGAAAGACAGTTGCAGAAACCCCCTCTACCAGCCCGTAAACGGGGCCGAAAATATTTAACAACGCGCCCGATATAGGCCAGCGTAACACCGGGAGCGGCGTCTTTTGTCGTCGGGCCACTGGAACGAGGAGACCACTGAAGTTGGGTGTGTCCGGCCGTCGTTAACCGCCTCCTAGAAACAGCCTCCGGCAACATGAACAAGGTGGGGGACCTTCCAATTAGATTGTAATAGTAATGGCGTGAGGTAATAATACTTAAATTCAATTAATTAGCATCTTCGTGTTCCATTTAACCTCCTCCGATCAATAGTCACGTAAATAGTTATTGTACAATCCTTATGTTCAATAAACTCCATCTTGTACTGCTGTGCTCTACCTAATCATGGCTCGTTATTTAGCTACGACCATAACCCCTTGCGGGTATGAATTGACTTAGAAGTAAATTCATAACAACACGAAGTCGCAGACTATCCCGAAATTGCCGCTGTGCCGCGATAATAACCTGATCACTAAGAAAGGTCGAAAATAACGGCAGATCGCCGCCAACACAATCACACCACCGGTTTTGGCGGTGTGTCACTCTACATTAAATATCGGATTGGTTCCGTCGAGAAAAATATTTTGTTGGTTAAAACAGTTTGTCCGGCTGAACAAAATTATTTTTAAAGGGGCAATAAAATATTTTGTATATTTAACCAAATTGTGTGTTCCTAATTGGTTGCCCCTAACTATAATATTTCGTTTATGCCATTAAGGATTTCTTTGGCTTTGTGTGCATTAAACAGTTTCTCTTATTACAAAAATGAAAGAACCACCGGGATTCGAACCCGGGTCATTTACGCCCGCAACCTCAGCTAAAGTGACTACTAGCGAAATGGGGATATTTTTAAATACATTAAATTAAAAACTGGATGACGTGCGTGATTGAATGTTCCGGATTTAACAATTTTAATTTTTAGTTTCCTCTGAACTTGTTTTATTGGGATTTTTATACCATTATTGAGCATCAATAAATGCCCGAACATACACTATTACTGTCCTAATCTCCACAGAAATTACAAACTCTCGAGCTATATTTTCGAACAAGGGCAATAAAAAATGGCCTAGTAAATAGCTACAGTTTATGAACTAAATACTTTGTTGTTTGCCTAATTTCTGGGCCCAACGCAGATATTTTTTTAATTCAAGCGCATATTTTGTTATATGAACAAAACCCATTTTGTTGCTTTCAAGTTTAGTTTACTCAACTAAATATTTTGTTGGGGCTACTAAATATACGGTAAACCGTATACAAATAAGTATTTTGTTGGCTGGAACTAACCTTTTTCTCAGCGTTGCTGGTTAAAAGGTCTGTACACTTAAGCCCGTTAGGTACTTGCAGTTTGGACAAGATTAAATCTTCATGCCTTCGAAAAATTTGGAATCCTCTATAATGTGTAATTGCTCAGAAGTAATTGAAATTCATACACAGTACTTGATATGAACTGCTAATTTATAGTTTAATTTCAAGTATAAAACATTTAAAGTGGAACTCACGGTTTTATGGAAAGTAATTCGCGCATATGGAAAGAAATTCGGCAGTGAAAACTCATCCTGCAGTTAGACGTTGGAATACTGCAATTAATACTCACCGTAGTTCATTTACTGTTAATTGAACTNGAAAACTCATCCTGCAGTTAGACGTTGGAATACTGCAATTAATACTCACCGTAGTTCATTTACTGTTAATTGAACTCTTTCGAAAAACGATTGTTTTTCGTTTTATCCATTAGGAATAACTACACCGCGTTCAGTAATTAACGTCCCCAGTTCCCCAATGACTAGTGCAAATGGCGTCAATTTAGCGACACTGTAAAATTGAAGTGTTTTAAATGTTTAAGTTAACGTCTATTTTCAACTTTAAATGTTTCAAGTCAAAATGAAGATAGCGGCAGCCAATTAACATTGTACTTTTAATAGGATACTAAGGACGTGGTTACTCTAAAGGCTGAACTTCTTAACGTGAAAATGTTACGGCAGCCATATTAAAAAAAGTGTAATTAGGTGGTAACCAAAGCGAATATGTTCTCTCAGTTACTCTCCTGCAAGGCTGCAACTAAATGCATACGGTAGGGAATGCTAATGTCAATAAACGTTTCCACAAATATTTATAATACCTTCCAAAATGTATTAATGTGGAGTTTTTATTTTAATTCAAATAATCCAAATTTGTAATGTTTCAGAGTATCGCCGTTTGACCCGGATTTTAATTATTTCCACTACTTCATTTATTTTGATGGTATTAGATGTATTGACGAGATATTTGAATGCTGGTAACTTGTGTACAGAAATAGTTGAATGTTTAGAGTTTTCAATTTGAAAACTGCCATTTTTTTTGTAAAAAATTAGTAATAAATATCACACAATCTCTAATTACCCCAAAATTATTACCTTCAAAATCATTATCGTAAAATTCTCGAAATTAACAATATTATCCACAACTATGTGATACGAGATTTACGTATCTTGTAGAAAACAGTTTACTAACAAAATTTTATAACAATAGCTTTCAATAAAATAAAATTTTGTTGAAACTTAATTTATCCTTTTTGTTTATTTATAAATTTTAAAACTGTTGTTTCTTCATATGCACTGATCTTTGGTTTCTATAGATTATCGAATAAAAAGTCCACAGGTTTTTGTTTGATAACAGTTTATTGTATCAACTATATCTGTACCCGAGGGCCCTATTAATTCAAATATTTAGCACATTAAAGAAATCGCAAAGAAATATTCTCCGTTCGAATTCTGTTCTTGATTTTATGTTTCAGAGATTGGCGCGATGCGAGATGTTTAACAGTCCGTAAATAAAATGCTCAGATATTTTTTATAAATTACATCGTAATCGGTATTCATTAAACCGTAGATAAGACTCAAATTGTTAATTCTAGTGACGGCTGTTCACGTTTAACATATTATTTTTAAAACTAACCTTTGAAAAATGTCACTGCCCCTACCTGCATGTGTTTCGGGCACAGTGAACTAGCATGCGCCCAGTAAAGTTGGTAACGACAAAGGAAAATAGTTCCACGTGTCTTGAAATTGAATAGAACGTGCTCGTTAAACATCTGTAAATACTGAAATGATTTATTTCGCCTGCCGGTTTTTTTTTAATGCACGACAGTGGCAATAAATAGCAAATTTGTAAAACTCTTAGAACAAAACAAAAATAATAATAATTTCGCAGTTCCACTTAACTGACGCATGAATAAAGCAACGCGGCCCACGGCAGTGTTACTTTTACCCGCGGCGGAGGAATCCACAGATCTTGAGCAGGGGTCTCGAAAGTGGTGGTCAGTGTTCAGCGTGTACGATGGCGGCCGACATTTCGGCGGGCTGGCTTTAGGTTGAAGGTCTTGCAGGTCACGTGACGAGACAGTGTCGCATCATGTCTGCGTGCCGCAGGAATGGCAATCGATAGCGCTGCTACGCGCCCGGGCACGTGCCTGNCTCCGAACACCATGTTTTTGTTAGTTCTTGCTGTTCCACGCCATTAAAAAGAAAAATGATTAATATTTTTTTTTTTGCCGTTAGACGTTATTCACTTGAAAATTGTGGTATCTTTTACAGATAAACCCTTTGTAAGCTAATTGAGCTAAGGGCCAACATCATTTTTGTAGTAGTACAATTAAAATAAAACTCATTTTATATATTTTTTTATATAAAACTAAAGTTGAAATTTAAAAAGCGGGTACTTCGTTAATTATGAACATGAGGATAGACACAGTTTATTATTATTAATTATATTTATAAATATTACATATTTTCTTAATAAAAATAAAAGAATAAATTTGACTTAATTTATTCACACAGATATTATTCACGACGTTAAACAATCTATCTCCACTATTACTTATCCTCGGTGAGCACAATATTGAATGCCAATCTCAATCTTATTCTAATTGAAGTTCTTGTCGANTCCACTATTACTTATCCTCGGTGAGCACAATATTGAATGCCAATCTCAATCTTATTCTAATTGAAGTTCTTGTCGATGTCTCTATAATGGTTACAGTCACTTATTTCACTCTCATTTGGGCATATTCAAACTGTCTTATTGCCATCGTTCCAAATGTCTGTCACTCACGCATCCAGATCAATAGTCTCGTCTCGCCCGTCAGTCTGTCTCCACCTTACCGATGCTCGCAGTTTGCAGACTTCTCTCGCTGGCCGCTCGTTGCCCTGCTGGCTCAACGCGGCCTAAATAGCCCTGCTGAGAGGCTAGGGTGATGAACAAACTATTNGCCCTGCTGAGAGGCTAGGGTGATGAACAAACTATTCTTGTAACGATAACCAGAAAAAATCCATCTGCTCAAGGACGGGAGCGCACGAGTCCCGATAGGCTTATCGCGACGAGAGCGGCATGCCTTTGTAAATCTCCACGTAGTTCTCGACGTATCGCTCAACCTTGACACACTGATAGTTCGCTTGCTTGAGCGGGACGGAGCAAGGGAACCTATGCACAGCAGCATGCATGTAACAATGTTTTGTTAATGGTGTGAAAATAATATTATTTTTCANTGGTTTTAATTTTTTTTTTTTTTTTTTTTTTACTTTTACTTTCATAACAAGCAGCGAGATGATATTTATTCTTCGTAAGCACATAATTTTGTACTGTCGCAAAAAGGTAGAATCTGTGGGTATTTTGTTTATTTTATCGCGACGGTATGATCTTTCCATTCATATTATTACACAGATATTGGGGAAAATCATATAAATTACATAATATAAGGTTATAAATATACGATGAAAATACCTGGTTGTCTATATACATAATAAAGTCAAGTTGTCCCCTTTTCTTCCTTTTTGTGACCTTGATGAAATGCCAGTAATCAGGAACAAGTGNTACATAATAAAGTCAAGTTGTCCCCTTTTCTTCCTTTTTGTGACCTTGATGAAATGCCAGTAATCAGGAACAAGTGTGCATTACACTAAAGCAAAAGAAGAAACGGAAGGAAAAGGAGATAAATGTGCAGTGTGTAGTAATGTAATTGTTTAACGATTATGGCTTAAGGATTCTTCCATCTAATATAAAATAAGTTCTGTATACATTTATTGGGCTGTTTTTTTTATATAAGAGTTTTGAATTTGAGAAACAAATTTCTTGCAGATGTCGATCTGTCGAAAAGCTGACTACCCGAATAGAAAGCAGTTTTTGTAATAATTTTAAATTGCCCGAGGGAATGTGAATGAAATTTTTTATCCTTGTGTCATGTCTATGATGAAATTATTTTTTCTGAAATTGATCATTGTTTTAAGAAATGAATGTAACGAACGAATACATGTACTCACGTGGAAATAATTAAATCTTTGTACTATTTTAAAAATAAGGGGGTATTTTTTACCATTACTTATAACTATATTTTCCATGCAAAACGCTACCGTACTGTTAGTGAAATTGCCCTAAAACCGTACACCATATGGCATACTGGAGTGAAATATGCTATGCAAATTATTTTTGTATCTTTAAGATTTCGGCAACACTGCGTAGAGTTTTAGCGACAGGCAGTCTTAAATACTTTTAATATATAAATTTACCTGACAATTTTTTTTTGCTCCTGCTCTTGTTCTTTAGCATG
This sequence comes from Clitarchus hookeri, assembly GCA_002778355.1. NCBI lineage: Eukaryota > Metazoa > Arthropoda > Insecta > Phasmatodea > Phasmatidae > Clitarchus > Clitarchus hookeri. The sequence goes on along the minus strand of NQII01003752.1, from coordinate 57,683 downwards.
GTATTTTGAGCTGCTATAAAATCGGAATTTATTACTTCAGAAAGAGCTCGTTAATGAAGCACCACATTCGCTAAATATTTGCTTAGAATGTTTCAAAATGTGTACAGGCATTCAAGTTTTTTATTTTCCTTTCGTAATACTGGCATTCAAAATATGTACGTTCCAATTGACGGCTNGTGTACAGGCATTCAAGTTTTTTATTTTCCTTTCGTAATACTGGCATTCAAAATATGTACGTTCCAATTGACGGCTTTTGTGTTAACGTCCCACACTGCACATCACATGAATGTGCACAAAAAACACCGTATGGAGTCATACACGTATTCGAAAACAATACTATGGATGCGAGGGGTAATAAGATAACTATGGTTTAAAAAAAATATTATTTTTAAAGTCTCTAAATTATAATTTTAATTACGGCAAAGGAAAACATCGGAAAGGAATGTATGTGAGCAACGAAAGATTCCAACGTGCATGTGTGTGATCATCTTGAAAATTGCTTCTTTTGTAGAATTTTTTTAAAATTATTTTAGTTTGCAACGATGCAAACGTGAGCTATNATCATCTTGAAAATTGCTTCTTTTGTAGAATTTTTTTAAAATTATTTTAGTTTGCAACGATGCAAACGTGAGCTATGTCGGAGCCGTGGCACATGATTTGACGTAAATAACTCGTACGTATAGACGCAACTAAAAAAATAATAATTGAGACTTCAAGATTCCTTCGGCTTCATAATAGTAAGAAATCCCACAGCATTAGAAATGCCACATGTTTTGAACTATTGCACTTGGGTATTTATTTTCATTGGTTTGGTTTTAAAATGCATGTAGAATGCAATGAGTGTTTCAGGAGCACTTACGTGCTATACTCTGTAGTGATCGTTTTTAGCGGGACAGCTGTAACTAACTGGGTGTAAGAGAGCCAGTTGCGCCTGTACCACACAGCACGCAGCAAGGTCGGCTGCAGTGCTGTGCGGATTGCATAAGGTGGGGGGGGGAAATGTCACTTTCCTGTGAGCCTGTCTCTGCCAGTGTTGGGTTTTTGTTGTGCATTCGTGTCTGTGTAGGTGTATCTGGTAATGCGGTGGCTTACCTAATTCGCATTAGGTGGGCCTTTGGTTAGAACTTTGCTGGCTACACTGGGAATGGTTTATTGGCTGCCTAACGCATACTTTTCTGATAATTTTGTGTCATATCACCAACACCTACCAATGTTTTGTATCCGATGGCTACAGGCTTAGTGTAGTGTAGGCTTAGTGTAACTGTGAAATTGTTTGACTAAATGTGTTGCTGAAATGATAATTCTTATTGCCCTGTGCATAAACAAACAAACTAAAATTAATCCTACTAATATTACAAATGCGAAACGAAAGTCTGTGTGTGTGTGTGTTTGTTACCACTCAACTCCATAAAGGCTAAGAGGATTTTAATGAAATTTGGTATGTAGATACTTTCGGTCCTTAAACAGGACATAGGATACTTTTTATGCCGGACAATTGTACGGTTCCTGTGGAATAACAATATAACGTAATTCTGCAACGCTGGGAACGTGGCCGAAATAATTTCTTTTTGTCTGGTGTCAGAGTTTATCAGGCTGCCCAAGGACCTATGAAATGGCTTAATGACTGCTATCAATCGATAAAAATCGGGACCGACTATTTAACGTGCCCTCCGAAGCCCGGAAGCGCTCAGGTGTTATGCCACTAAACGGTCACCCATCCAAATGTGTGCCGCTAGGAATGTTGCTTAACTTTGGTGATCAATTAAAATTCCTCAGCCAAGCGCAAAAAGTAGTACCTATGTAGACTTATTTCTAAAGCTACAACTTGATGAAATTCATGTTTCGATTTTCATACATCGACGCCGGAAAGCGGAAATGTAGTAACTGCGCGATAGTTGCACAGATACGCCCCAAAAACAATACCCTACTTCTTGGCTATCGAGTAAAAAAAAATTTCGTTCCTTTTGGGTTGCCGTAATCAGTTGAAAACCTAGGCCAACATTATATAATTTTCTTATTCTGTTTTCACATAAATGAATTGTATTTTTCCAATTTATTGATTAGTAAACTGTAAAACTCAATTGTACCCGGGCGAAGCCGGGCTGGTTCGCTAGTTGTCCACAAATGTAAGCGTGGCACATCTTTACGACGTTATCTCATGAAACTAGTTCCTGCACACTACTGCACACTACTGCACACTGCACACTACTGCACACTACTGCACACTGCACACTACTGCACACTGCACACTACTACACACTTCACGCGGGGCTTTGACGTAACCGTTGAAATGCATTCATTTGGGCAAGTATTTTCAAAGATTTAGAAAGGGCTTATTTTATGGCGAAACAACTATATTGGTTTTGAAAATCGTCTATGACGAACACAGTTCTTTGAAACATAACTCCCCGATTTGCATTACGTCTGTTCAGCGCTGAATGTGCAAAATAAATAACCCCATTGTCTTAAGGTTTGTAGGCGCAGGTTTGGTTTTCGTGCGAGGTTTGTTTGTACACGTGTTTCGTATTAACGCCGTTTAGCACAATGCTGGTATTAAAAATACATTTATCTTGCAGCTTAAAAGTGGTGGGTAACATAAAATTGCGGTACGTATTTGATTCGTGGTTATACAGTTGTTACTTGTCGCAAAAATATTAGAGATTTTTTTTTTTATTCTATGGCGGTTGTTTACAAATTTTAATTAATTACAACATTTTGTATTCATAATAGTTGGAACGCAAAGTATTCATTAAGTAGCCTATCATATCAGCTCAAATACAAGTGAATGTGCCAATTGTTAGAAGGTTTGGAATGACCTGGTCTGTCAGTTTTAGTGCTTGGTGGTGGTGACTTCGGTTAATCAATCCAGAAAGCTGACATTTTACGTTATTATTGCAGGATCAAGCATTTACGTATGTCACGTTGATAAATGATTCCTCAACTTGACGGTTGTGCGTGAAAAATGGCGCTTCGCGTTATTGACAAATTGCGTATTTTCAGAACGCGAAGAGCAAATCCGTAATGTTTTCTCAAAAAAACAGGTAGCAATTTTAGCCCTCAAGCAGACGTAAAAAGAAAAACGAAAACAAACATTACTACGAATCTTAAATATTAATTTCAAACCCAAAGCAAGTACATGCATTTCGAAAGATGTAGAAAAAGATTTATAAATATCAAATAGTTTAATATGTAAACACACAAATACATTGAAATANGCATTTCGAAAGATGTAGAAAAAGATTTATAAATATCAAATAGTTTAATATGTAAACACACAAATACATTGAAATACAGAAAGTAGGAATTCTGAACTGAAATAAAGAGATTAATACCATAGTAAAAACTACGAATCACACGAATATAACGAAAGTTAAAATACGTAAACAGAAATCGGAAGTTAAATACGTTAGGTACTTTAAATAAAACATTGCTCTTAAATCTAAGGATAAAAACCAGGCAGAAATATTTTTAAAACATTAAGTTATAACTAAATTTTGTAAAAGATAGTAATAAATACTCTTATTTTCAGTACAATATTCAGTGACACTGGGTGAATATATAACTTTATCTTTAGCTATCGAACTCAAAGTAAAAATGTCGAGACTTAGGGGAAAGTGAAACTCGAACCCATAACATCGAGGTTGGCAGGGCAGAGCGTTCGCCCCTTACTCAGTTGTGACTGGCTTTATTTCCCGCGTTAACCGCGGATGCCGGGCGTGGGGAGTTTGCTGAAGTACGATGGCTCTGCCATCATGATCTTTTAATTCGTGCATATGATTATTCACCCGCACGAGCGGAGTTGACAGGCCGAATGCAGCCGAATGTACCGTAGGCCAGACGTAGTCAGTCTACCGGTGAACTTGGTTAGTCTACCGGTGAACTTGGTTAGCCTACCGGTGAACTTGGTTATCCTACCGGTGAACTTGGTTAGCCTACCGGTGAACTTGGTTAGCCTACCGGTGAACGTGGTTAGCCTACCGGTGAACGTGGTTAGTCTACCGGTGAACTTGGTTAGTCCGTGCTGTCACGCACAAATTGTTACGTAAGTGTGCGGTTAGCCTGCGAAAATGTGTAATGCCCCGTACATACAAAGCTAAGGAAGCTCTCCGTATTTTCATACAACTCAAATTTCGGGGGCGCATAGCTCCCTTAATAATCACATAAAGGGATAAGTTGTACTTCCATTTTCGTCTTATATTTTCGTAAGGAATTGCCTCCCGAAGTTTGTCCCCGTGTTATAGAAACACGTGATGTATGCAGATAGAGGCAGGGACATTTTTCTAAGTTTGATACCGTGATAAGTATATACAGGCTATTCACGGCAAAGTGAGCAGCACATTTGAAAGCCCTCCCATTCAGAGTAATAGTCATATATTTTATTGTACCCTTAGACGAAAACTTAAAAGCCCGGCGAAATATAAACCCTGTGCTTATTACTCACATGGCAATATTTATTTTTAAAAGTGGCGGAAGGATAAAAATTGGCTGATAGGAAAAAAGTGCTCACTTTGCCGTGAACAGCCTAAACCAGTAGAGTACAATTTATATCCCATATTAAAGATGAATGCATATATTTTTAACGCTATAATTTATTTATTTAAGAGTGAAAAAATATCACAGTCAAATTTTAATTAATAAATTAACGTATTTCCACCATGGATGTTTCAGAAAGCACATTTTGCAAGAAAACCGAAAAGTAGGGCAATTATAATAATAAGTATGGTTGTATGAAAGAAATAATATGTACTGTAATGTTAAAAAATATTTTTAATGTTATATATTTTTATTTGCTCTGGAAATAACTTTCGAGGCTGAAATGAATGCACACAAAGTCAATTGTTAAACATATTTGTAAACATTATTACTTATTTGTTACATACAACTAAATATTATGATGGTGTTATTTTTTTTTGTAAAAAGTGTTTTCTGAAATACGCTTAAATTTTAATTAAAATTCGACGCAAAGTAATTAACTATTTTTAAAATTTAAGTATAATATGTACTAGCAAAGTTTTGTGCTGTGTTACAAAAAATATCAGCTGTCTCCTTTCATATGCAACATAAATGGTACTTTTCTGATCATTTTGGTAGTTTGTGCAGATAGAGTTCTGAATTATGTACAGTCTGATGAAGTGCGTCGTGAAGAAATCCTGGTTTTACTGACATTAAAACTGTTAAAGGGCCGAAATGTGTTTCTAGATTTCATGGATGTTGTAGTGTTTCGACACACGATATCAACAACTTAATAAATATACCAATAATTTGAAAAATAATATTATTATTTTACGTAAATAAGGATAATCTTAACGTATTTTTATTTCGTACAAATTGCAGAAAATTATGTTAAGGCTCGGTTTCACGTTTTTTGCAGAAATTCTTCGTTTTATTGTCATAATTTTGGATTCAGAGTAATTACTGATACCGTAGATTATATGAAAATTTAATTTTAAGAGTTCTTTAATATTTTTTGTGCTTGATTTTCATTATGTTATCTGCTAGTTGCAACAAGTCAGGAACATATTCATATTTTATCAATAAGTTTCTTCCTTTTTCAAGCAGGAGATAACACGCAGTAAAAATTAGGTACAAAAATATCCAACAACTAGTACATTGTAAATTTTCTATAAGCAAACATATACACTGAAGAGCCAAAAAACTGGTACACCTGCCTAATATCGTGTAGGGCCCCAACGAGCACGCAGAAGCGCCGCAAGCCGACGTGGCATGGACTCGACTAATGTCTGAAGGTATGCAGGAGGCATTTAAATCTGCGCCAATTTGAGAAAGGGTTGCACGTCTGTCACGTTTAATGATTCTCGCCAGTCGTCGTTTGTCCCGTTTGTTCGCGATCTTTTTCCGACCTCAGCGATGTCGAAGATTTGATGTTTTACCGGATTCCCGATATTCACGATATTCACGGTACACTTTTGAAATGGTCGTACGCGAAAATCCAAATGTTATCGCTACCTCGGAGATGCTATGTCCCATCTCTCGTGCGCAGGCTATAACACCACGTTCAAACTCACTTAAATCTTGATAACCGGCCATTGTAGCAGCAGTAACCGATCTAGCAACTTTGCCAGACGCTTGTTGTCTTATATAGGCGCTGCCGACGGCATCGCGTTACTCTGATTGGTTCCATACCTCTGTTATTTGCATACGCACACCTATACGAGTTTTTTTTGCTCTCCAGTGTATAATAATACCTCTAAAACTGAAATTATGACATGATAACGAAGAATTTCTGCATAATAGTTGAAGCCGAGCCTAAATACAAAGTTTGCCTTCAGCTAAAGTTCTACTTAGCGTTACAGGAGTTTCGTGTTGTGTAATTTCTTTGGAACACCAAAACTTAGTTCTTCTACGGAAAGAGTTAAACTTCTCGCCATCATATTTCTAAACTTTATATCTCCTAGAGTCCAAATTGGAATATGGTCTAAGAACGTAAGAAATGTGTTTGACCCGTTCGGTACCTGTGTTCACTACAATGAGCCTGTTGCAGAGGAATGAATTTCGACAAGAACTGTAAGGAGCAAAGTTCATGGCCCAACACAGACGATATCTTCCCTGTGGGTAATAACATGCTTTTTGGGGATCCCTACAGCTCTGGTTTGCGGGTGGTTTTTCCCAAATGTTTCAAAAGCACCAAGCACCTATTTAGTCGGTTGCGCGAATGAAGCAAGTGTTCAATCAGGGAAAGTAAATTACACATTAAAATATTTACTCGATTGCAACAATTCTTTAACGTGGCACTGTAGGGGTTAATTATATTATAGTAATATATAGGCCTACAAAATTGTGATCTGTATTCTGAAATATCAGTGAGTGAGCAGGATTGAGAGTACTCTCTAAAACTAGGTCGTTAACGACCACATATAACTTAAAATAAAAAACGCCTTAAAACCTTCACAGGAGGCAAAAGGGCAGTCGCAAAACAGATGAACAGAACAGGATTAAATACTTCGGAGTGGCCACAAACACAAGGACAATACAACAGATGGTACAACAATGAACAAGACAAACCACAACACATAAAAAAAAACCTGTCGCAAGTAAAAATGGGAGTACGCAGCTTACAGACGTACTCTCAACACACAGCATTCGCCGTAGGTCGTATTAATTTTATTCAATTTTCATATTTGTACGAGAAAAAAGTGTATTTGAAATTGCTACGGGTTGTTTTATTTTTTAAATAGTTTTCTTATGTGTGTATATATATATATATGTTTATGCATGTGTGTGCATGTATATGTGTATAATATAATGGCTCGTGTCAATATGGCCTAACTAAAGTGGCGATTTCTTGGGTCAGTAGGAGTACAAATTGTAANTATAATATAATGGCTCGTGTCAATATGGCCTAACTAAAGTGGCGATTTCTTGGGTCAGTAGGAGTACAAATTGTAATAGTAACGCGCTATAATTCATAGTTTAGGTTGTCCACGGTAAAGTGAGCACTTTTCAGGCTGTAGTTACTTTTTTCCTATTAGCCATTTTTTATCCTTCCACCAAGTTTTAAAATAAATATTGCCATAAGTAATAAACACAGTGTGTAAATTGCACCGGTCTCAAAAGTTAACGTCTAAGGCTACAATAAAATATGTTTATTGACTCTTATTCCAAAGGAGAGGGCTTCAAAAAGTGCTCGCTTTACCTTAAATAAGCCTATAGGTAGGGCTACCAGTTTTTCGCGAAAAGATTTACGTGGAGGCTGGATTTAAATATTCCGTGTGCATACTTGCAGTCTTAATTCGGTTATCGGCCGCTACACGAGTGAGCCAATTATAATCAATTTTATCCGATACCGCTCGTCCGTTCGCGGGCAAGACGGAACGGGTGCGTATAAGTTCAAATGATCCCATCATGGAGAGTGGTTCCGAACTAACGTGTTTCGGAACACAGCCTGTTCCGAAATCGCGATGCGCCGCGTGTGCACGGTGCCGTGGCGAGACCTGCGCGTGCGCGGTGCAGGATTTCTCTGGCCGTGTGGGACGGAGGATGTTCCGGGGCTCGGGACGGCCTGTTCGTCGCCAAGAGTGTCGGGTGGANCTACTTCTGTCCCGCTCATCGGCCGGGCTCTCCGCGATGCCTCTGCCATTTATCTAGTCATGGGTAGCTCGCGGAAATGTCTGGCGTCGGGCGCACCAACGCAGGCGCGCCTCGCTGAGTTGGAGTAGCGTGTCAACTCGATTGCGGGCATTGGCGCAGCTAATGTGCCCTGCAACGAGCACGCCGCGGACAGGAGCTGGCGTACTTGTGCAGCACAGCGCAGCAGCAGCGTCAGCACAGCGCAGCAGCAGCACAGCTGCCTCTACATACTTAACATATTAAAATTTGTACTACTAAATAACACATGTATAACAAAGTTAATTAATACAAAACGGCAATAAAATTACTTCAAATATCATGTATTTACAAAATATCATAACGTAAAGTACATGAAGCAAATTAAAATAGATAAAATTGATACAATATAATAAAAAANGTATTTACAAAATATCATAACGTAAAGTACATGAAGCAAATTAAAATAGATAAAATTGATACAATATAATAAAAAAATTATTATCCAAACTGCAGAGAGCATTTTTATCAAGATAGCTTCTTAAATGTGTTTTAAAAATTGATGACTTGCTTGTTTTGAGGATTTATTGCAGATGTTGTGGTAGTTTGTTTTTGCTGGCTGCAACGACTGGCTCTATATTTATTAGTTAAAAATATTTTGCACGAGAACCATTTCTTATTGGCAGTTCACTGTAAAGTGAGCACTTTTGAGGCCCTAGATACTTTTTTTTTTTCCTATCAGCAATTTTTTTTTTATCTTTCTAACACTTTTTAAAATAAATATTCCTATGTAAGTAATAAACACAGTGTGTGTATGTATATATATATATATATATATAAATTTCACCGCACTCGAAAGTTAACGTCTAAGGTTACAAAAAATTATATTTGACTGTGTTGTTCTGAATGAGAGGGCTTAAATGTGCTCACTTTACCGTGAATAGAATTACCAACACGCCTATTTTCTCCCGGGTTTTCTTTCTTATCAGTCCTAAAATCAAATATTATACTTTATATGCAAGATGTAAGTAAAAGTTTAAATGTAATAAAAAAAAGATAATTTTATGTTAACGGAAGTACAAAGCGCTTGCGATACAGTGCATATTTATGAAATAACCAAGCAAGCCTTCACGGGGTTATTTTTTTCTGAATGTTTGATTCAAAAAGTGTGAATATACTGCGAATAGACTATAACAACGTGCACTCAAACGTGAAGTTGCTTCTGCTCAATGTGTGGCGCGCAGCGGCCGCATATTTCGTAATGTGCTTATACAGGTTTTTTTTTTTTTTTTTNAGTGGATTTGGCTGCTGATCAGTTCAAACTGATCCACTGGTACCGGTAACGTCATACCGAGTTGTTCGAAAGATTCTTGCAATAAGGGGTGGAATAATCAAGTGAAATATTTCGAACATTCCGCCATTGCTTCACTATGTCTTCCTGTGTTCTTCTGTGTCGCCGTCGTTGTCGTCTAGCCTTGTGACTGTTAACATAATCGTTGTAATCCTGTTTTATGCGAAATATTTTGTTTTCATTGCTGTGATCGTCTGTGCTGTCTTAGTTAGGATTATCCTTGGATTTTTTTCGGTTTTTTTATGATTTGTTTTTATAATTTTATTTTTTGTTCTATATTTTGTTGTTTAGCTAAATAAAGTTGATTGCGGAATTTATTATACGTTTTATGTATATATTTTGACTACAGCTACTCTCGGCTCATTTTTTTTTTTGTTCGTTTGTGTTCGTTATTTGTGTCTCAGTCTTGGTTTTCCGTGACGACATGGTGAAGCAATGGCATGTTCGAAATATTCCACTTAAACATTTTACTGATTATTTTAGTGGGTGGTGCTTACTGATATCTAGTTAATGCACTGGCCAGGCGCTGAATCCATACTGTATTCCAGTAATTCACCCGTAGGTAGCAGGTTATTAAAGTTTCAGCAAAAATCATTCTACTGATTGGAATAACAGGTATAGGTTTAGAGTGCACGGTTTATTGAGCACTTTTGCAATCGTTAAAAAATGTCTTTGAATAATTTCACTTAATTTTGTGTTATCATTTGTTAGTCTCTTTAAAGTTGGCAGTAAATAAAACAAAATATTTCGAGAGCAAACTTTGAATTTGTAGGCAATAAAATCGGTATCGGTTTCGCTTTACACTGTGCGCATTTGAGAGTTGGCTTAATAGTGAAATATTTGTGTTTTCGTCAATATCACAGTTTTACTTAATCGACGCTAAGATTATCGTTACTATGTCGATTGAAGAAGGTATTTTTACTTACGTCAGAAAAACTCGCGACAATCAGAACGATGAAACTAATGGTGCTTCCACAAAAGTTAAACTGAGCATTGACATCAGGAAGGAATCACTTTTTTGGAGACTATTTTAATGATATCATCCGACATTTTCAGTTAATTGGACGTTTTTCCAACCAAGTATAGGGCTCGTGAAATTTATTGGCATGCAGTACGAGTGTGTCTCTGATTTAAACAAATGAACACAGTTTTGGGCCATTTATAAGTACACAAGCGACAACAAAACTGTGCATTGCAGGAACAGAAAAAAAAAAAAAAAAAAGTAGCAGATACTTGCATAATACCACTCTAAATATGTTTACATGGTCTATTTCTTGGATAATTGAAAACGCTGATAGCCAAACACATTACGTATTATTTCGTTAGGTTTTTAACAATTTCTTCAGTGGAGACACATTTCGATAGTTCATTTTACATCTTCAGATCTAAATACACACTCCAGAAAAAGTTTTGCGCCATCTGTAACTCTAGACACGTGAAGTGTGTTCGCTGGAGCAATAAGCACACCAAAAGAACAAACATTCGTCAAACCTGGCGCGGTGTTATGTACATGCAGTGTGTGTTTTCACCCCATACTTTGTCCTAGGCTGTGAGAAACTTAGTAACTCGATAATCCCGGTGGTGCAAAAAAAATGTTGAGGTGTTCACTTTAAACATTTTTTCATATAAAATCACTGGTTTTCTGTTCGGCTTTTTTTTTGCGTGATTTCCTTGCGTAACGGTGAAACAAATTTTTATATCGCTATGTTCTGATTTACAAATTGAAGTACACTTATGACATACTCGATGTATAAAGTATTTATTGTAGACTATGAAAAGAGCAAGTACACTCTAAATCTTGAATCAGTAAGAATTTCACGGTTTGAATCAGTTAACATCATCTGTCTGATTCAACAGTCACTTCAGTGAATTTAGCTGATATATTAGTGAAAAAAATGCCAGTTTTCCTTCACTTATTGATTCAGTGACATTTTCCACTGATTCATCAACCATTTAGTTCGCTGTTTTTTTGTGATTTCTTTTTTGAGTGAAGGATCAGTTAAAACAAATTAAATAACCTGTTTCAAATGAAATATCATCGCATAAACTAATACAACTAGTAAAAATACTTTATTAAATGTGAGTTTTGCATTTTATAATAATATTTTACGAGGTACCGTGAACATTGTCTTGCATTCCGTTTTTTACACCTTTGGTTTCGTCTTCACGTAATCACCATAATGCTCGGTTTGTATATTTAAACTTCATTAAATATGGTGAAGTGAGTGCATTCATACGTATTGTTTGGTAACATTAGGAATGTTAAAACAATTAAACTAAAAACGAAATAAAATGACGTACAATCTAAAAATAAATGTACTTAAGATAATTTTTTTTAAGGTCTGAAGCGGGGTTGGGGTGGCGTGGGTTCAATTATTGTCACCCACCGACCTTTTTTTTTTTTTTTAAATTTTTTAAATTACGTTAAATTGCGCAATGTGAACGGTGACTTTCGCAAATATGTTTATTTATCGTAATGTTTTGGCTGAATTCAATAAACACAATATTTAATTCATCGCACGCAGTTGTCTATCACTTATTCAAGCAATTAAATTGTTTTACTGAAACAGCCAATCTGTTTCCGCTGATTCTAAGTGTAGCAATTTCGACTGATTCGAGAAGTCAAATGTCACTGCGAATCAGCGGTTTTCCACTGGTTCGAATTTAGATTGTAGATAACTTATTAATGAAGATCCCGGAAACTAATTTATGCTAGAGTTTCCGTTCGACTTGTGACGTTAAAACTTGTTCACGTAATTGACGTTCGAAATAGGGAATGGATATTTCGTGATACAGGCCGCGTATCACGTGGTCGTAGACTTTATGCCCCAGCATGGAAGCGGCCTATGCTTGCTCTTATCGATTAGAATTCGTTCGTTGTACCTTGGGCGAGGGGGGGGGGTGAGGCGTAGGCGCTTTAATTTATGAGTATACTGAATTTTCCGACAACCTGTATAATAGAATGCGATACTGATGTTTCTGTGTCTTTCAGTGCATTATGCTCTTATTTTATTTGGTGATTAAAATTTTTTTTCCTTGAGTAAGTTATGTTAGGCACGTGCAGATCAATAGTTTCAATCAAACAATTGCCACTCCGTTGCTATTTGAAATAGTAAAATGTCATCTCTATGCAGAAAATTGATGTTAAGTACGTTAATTATTTTTTTTTTTTGTTTGTTCAGAACATGCTCGCCTTATGCCTTTAGTCCAGTCACGGTTATTTCCAACTTTTATGAAAACCTGCTATAGTTCCACTTCCAGGATGTGTTCCTCTGCCTCGTGCGAACAAAGCCCAACCAAGTCTAGAAAATTACACCAAAGGGACTACACACCGTATTCGTGCGCACTCAGCGTGATATTGTTTAGCATAGGAACTATTTCTTATTAGGCACAAGCGAACCGGCCCGGCTTCGCCCGGTTACAATTTAGTTTTTACAGCGATACTTTGAAAGACAAAAATGGTTACTGTGGGTCATACTTAAATGATATGCTATCGCGGACTTTTCTGTAGACTTTTTTAAGAGCTATAATTCTGTAGTACATTAATTTGATGTATCTCTTATGGTTTAGTCAGCGCAAGCTATGTAAGCGTCCTAAAAGCTGTTTTTTTACGACTTGATTATAAACTGTTCGACATTTCTCTACTATTCTTAAATTAAATATAAATGTACTATACAACAAAACCTTGCCCAAGAAATTCTGTAAATGATGATGAAAACCGCATCAAAATCCATCAAATAGTTTAGAAGTACTAAGCGAATACACTGACAGACGCGGATAAGCGACTTTGTTTTATACTATTTAGAGATTACCAACACACATGTTTTCTCACTGTGTTTATTCATATTAATTTAGATGGAACATGAAAATGTATAGATAAAATATAAGTAAACTTTTAATTTAACTAAAAATAAGGTACTATAACGTTTACGGAAGTATGAAACGCTTCTGATACATGGCATATTTAAGATATAGTCAAACATGTCTTACATGGGGTGATTTTTCACAGGTCAGATTCAAAAAAGTGTGAAGAAACCGCGAATAGACTATATATACTAATTTAAGCGTAAGAGGCAGTGGTAATCTATGGACGCAAACGTTCTCGAAGCACGAAATGTCAATTTACTATGACTCGGCAAGATTGCGCGAGTTGAGTACTGATACAGTGTTTTTATCAGTTGACCGTACGATATCATTGGGGGAGAATTCACCTGAATTCACTGTAAGGGAAGTTTTTAATCCATTCATTGTTTGGGATATTCACCACGCATCAAGCTGCAAATATAGAGAAGCTACTATAGGCAGCTGGGAATTTCCCCACGCGTTTAATTTTTTTCTAAGCAAATGTAGGAACGTTACCACGGATGTGTAGGGGAAAAATTTCCCATTCGCGCTTTCTTCCTTTACGTAAACGCCGTGGTAAATTAGCACACATTCCTCAGTGTATACCGCAATAATTAAACTTCGAAGAAAAAAACCGATTTCAAACTACGCTTAAAACAAAAATAAACTTT
>NQII01003752.1:7978-40423 GCA_002778355.1 Clitarchus hookeri | reverse complement strand
GTTATGTAATCTAGTGAATAACTACAAGGTTGTTTCCCAAATATCATTAAAATACACTCTTATACATAAAAAATATGTTAATAAATAAAAATGTCTTAATCACAGCAGTTGCATTATTATTTAATAAACATTTCCATTTTTCATTGCCAAATACATTCGCAAAATATTGGCATCATTCTTGTGAATGCGAATGCGAATGTTCAAAAACATGCGAATATTCGCGGATGCGAATATTCGTTGCATTACTAATACGTAATACACTGAGGAGCCAAAAAAACNAATACATTCGCAAAATATTGGCATCATTTTTGCGAATGCGAATGTTCAAAAACATGCTAATATTCGCGAATGCGAATATTCGTTGCATCACTAATACGTAATACACTGAGGAGCCAAAAAAATTGGTACACCTGCCTGATATCGTGTAGAGCCCCCACGAGCGCGCAGAAGTGCCTCAGTACGACGTGGCATGGACTCTACTAATGTCTGAATGTATGCAGGAGGCAATTCACACCATGAATCATACAGGGCAGTCCACAAATCCATAGGAGTGCGAGCCGGTGGAGATCTCTTCTGAACAGCACGTAGCAAGGCATCTCAGATATGCTCAATAATGTTCATGTCTGGTGATTTAGGTAGCCAATGGAAGTGTCTAAAGTCAGAAGAGTGTTCCTGGAGCCACTCGGTAGCAACTCTCAGCGTGTGGGGTGTCGCGTTGTCCTGCTGGAATTGTCCACGTCCGTCGGAATGCACAATGGACATGAATGGGTACAGGTGATCGGACAGGATGCTTACGTATCGGTCACCTGTCAGAGTCGTATCTAGACTTATCAGGGGTCCCATTTCACGCAAACTGCACACACACCATACCATGACAGAGCCTCCACCAGCTTGAACAGTCCACTGTTGACATGTAGGGTCCATGGATTCATGAGGACGTCTCCATGCCCGTACACGTCCATCCGCCCGATGCAATTGGAAACGAGACTCGTCAGACCAGGCAATGTGTTTCCAATCATCAACAGTCCAATGGCGGTGTTGGCGGGCCCAGGCGAGGCGTAAAACTTTGTGTCTTGCAGTCAACAACGGTACACGAGTGGGCCTTAGGCTCCGAAAGTCCATATTAATGATGGTCCGTTGAATAGTTCGCACGCTGGTACTTGTTGATGCCCCAGCATTGAAATCTGCGCCAATTTGAGAAACGGTTGCACGTCTGTCACGTTTAATGATTCTCGTCAGTCATCGTTTGTCCCGTTCTTTCACGATATTTTTCCGGCCGCAGCGATGTCGAAGATTTGATGTTTTACCGGATTCCCGATATTCGCGGTACACTCGTGAAGTGGTCGTACGCGAAAATCCAAATTTTATCGCCACCTCGGAGATGCTATGTCCCATCTCTCGTGCGCCGACTATAACACCACGTTCAAACTCACTTAAATCTTGATAACCTGCCATTGTAGCAGCAGTAACCGATTAAGCAACTTTGCCAGACGCTTGTTGTCTTATATATGCGCTGCTGACCGCATGGCGTTACTCTGATTGGTTCCATAGCTCTATTATTTGCATACGCACGCATATACCGGTTTTTTTGGCTCTACAGTGTACGTATATCACGTATAGGTAAGATACAAATAACATTACTATTGTACAGTGCGAATAATATGACACATTTGTACAATACGGATAATATAACACATGTAGAATACTGATGACATAATACATTTTGTAGAATACTGATGACATAATACATTTTGTAGAATACTGATGACATAATACATTTTGTAGAATACTGATGACATAATACATTTTGTAGAATACTGATGACATAATACATTTTGTAGAATACTGATGACATAATACATTTTGTAGAATACTGATGACATAATACATTTTGTAGAATACTGATGACATAATACATTTTGTAGAATACTGATGACATAATACATTTTGTAGAATACTGATGACATAATACATTTTGTAGAATACTGATGACATAATACATTTTGTAGAATACTGATGACATAATACATTTGTAGAATACTGATGACATAATACATTTGTAGAATACTGATGATGTAATACATTTGTAGAATACGGATGATGTAATACATATGTACGATATGGAAGATGTAGATAATGTGTTTGCACGATACGGATGATGTAAGTAATACATTTGTACGATACATGTGATCTCATACGTGTATGTATGTATGTACACAAATAATTTTTAGCGCATGTAATATATAATGTGTGCTATGCATAATATTCATTGAAATAATTTATGATATGAATAAGCTGAGTATCCAAACAGAATTTGATCGCACTTAATTGTATCAGTTTTGAGTTATTGCACTAGAAATATAATTCCTTTACTGCAACATTCATATTGTTTGAACACGTTTTATGTTAGGCAGAATTTGCGCATTTATGTTTGCAAGAAGTGTTGGTGACTTCATAATGCTGTTCTCACACTTGGGACGGGGCGCATGAAAAAAAAAAAAGAACGCTTTAGTAGAGCCAGTGGGGATAAACATACAGGGTACGATTTGAACAAAAAGAGTAAAAGGTGTGATTATTGAGTTGTAAACTTGGTGAGGAGCGAAGCGGACGTAGGGTAGAAGTCCTCGATTCAGGAAAAACCCACCCTCGATGCGTCTGTGTGGTTTGTTTGTATTCGGGCTTTGGTGATCTTGCCGGGATCATGGTTGGCATAAAAAAAAACAGGTGAACACGCAATTTTGTGTGAAAATTCTTGACTAATCTGAGAGTCCGAGTGAGGAAGAAACGACTGTATCTTTTGGAAGAACAACTCGTAGAAGAACGACTCTTGCAGTCAGCATCGGCGCAATGCTCCCGCTTGCAAAGTCCCATCTGTGAAGCAGGGTTTCAGCACACAGGCTCATCCCTATGCTTGAGGACTCCCCCATATTCACCAGATCTGGCACCTTGACTCCTAGCAAATTCCCAAAGTGAAAAGTGTGTTGAAGGTAACGCGTTTACCGTCTGTTGAAAAGGGAATCTGCATTAATGTTGAAGAGGATGACAGTGGATGGACAACGGATGGACAACGGATGGACAATGGGATATGCATATGCAGTGGTTTATAGATAGCGGAAGGGAGTTTGTTGAAGAACATCAAAGGTATGTTTCGATATTATTGCACTTGACCACATTTTTCTCACCAGTCCCGTTACTTAGCCAACACCTCTTATTCTACGCCAGGAATGTATAACTGCTCGAGGCGTTTACTCGAGCGCGCCGTGCATAGTGATTTACTACTGATAGTTGCGGCGTTAACATAAAACTGTTATTTCAGCTTTCGGAGAGGCGAGAGTTGAGAAAGAAGCTGGACCAGAATTGCCTTTCTTCACGCGCCAGTTCAGCGCTCTAGTAAACAAGCTCGCGCCATGAACACGAAACGAGCGGACTCGGAATATCTTCACGGGAAACGTTCATATTAGAGTCATGTGACGAGCATTAGAGTAGTTGTCGGTACGGTAATCCAGTTCCTGTGTAGTGTACCTCGAGTGATTTGTTCTGTAGTAGTCTCACATTGATAATTGCTCACTGGAAGGACAGCCATGTCTCAATAGCTGAAAATTGCATAAAAGCATTCTCTCCTGTAACATTTGCATACTGCCTACATATTTTGAACCTCGAAATCAACTTTTAGAAATATGCCCCGCTACAATTACATTAAAGGCGCAGCCTACCGGCTGGCAGCTGCGAAATTTAAATATGAAATACCACGTTAAGGAGATTTCACATCAGTGCGTTAATTTCAAGGATATGCGTTTTAAAAAAACATGTTTTCTTCGCGGATTTTTTGAGTAGTTTCCATAGCATGTCTAGTCTGTTCGTAAGAAAATTTTAAAATGGATGTTTTACAAAAAAAAATTACATGCCGCCTATCTATATTGAAAACATACGCTCATAGGGATCTTCTCCTAACAAAATTCGTTAAGAATAAATTTTGTTTGAAATGCCTATCTTTAAAATTAACGCACTGAGGCAAAATTTCCTTAACATGGGATTTCCTATTTAAACTTCGCAGCTGCCAGCCGGCAATCGGTGCCCTTATGTTTGATGTAAATTAAGAAATTCATATCTTTACAGTAATTACGGCAGCAAGTTGTGGAAAGGAATCGTTTCGACGTGGTGGTCATCGAAACCGAGTTCTGATTATAACGTCCTCAACGAAAGAACAGGCGTAGTGTAAACTTCCAAGTTTCTAACAGTTTCACGAAGTCGCTCGATAAAGCATATATAATTGGTCCATGGCAACGTTGAATTGCACGTCACAATGCAAGAACGTCACAACGAGCGGAAGATGAAATGTAAATTTAAACGAGTATTTCAACGTTGCACATTTATCCGTAAACAAAACTTAAGCACGAAAATCCTGGTTTAAACGACACCGGACGGGAATTCTGCGTTTGTCGCACCGAGAAAAAAAAAATGTTTGCAGGAACCATCTAGACCGTTGAAACGGTGACAGCCATCTGTCGAGTTGTAGGTACCGTCCAAATATCAACATCGATAGTAATACCAACATAACTATCGCATTCCTGTCTATGACTGTACTTACCACCTCACACATGGTTGCTACAGCAGAACACTGCTTTTCCACTATAAAACAAAGTACCTCCGACAGAACAANAGTTTCACGAAGTCGCTCGATAAAGCATATATAATTGGTCCATGGCAACGTTGAATTGCACGTCACAATGCAAGAATTCACAACGAGCGGAAGATGAAATGTAAATTTAAACGAGTATTTCAACGTTTCACATTTATCCGTAAACAAAACTTAAGCACGAAAATCCTGGTTTAAACGACACCGGACGGGAATTCTGCGTTTGTCGCACCGAGAAAAAAAAAATGTTTGCAGGAACCATCTAGACTGTTGAAACGGTGACAGCCATCTGTCGAGTTGTAGGTACCGTCCAAATATCAACATTGATAGTAATACCAACATAACTATCGCATTTCTGTCCATGACTGTAGTTACCACCTCACACATGGTTGCTACAGCAGAACACTGCTTTTCCACTATAAAACAAAGTACCTCCGACAGAACAACTTTAACTATATTCGGATTGTTCGAACGTCTATCAGTATTGTAATAACTTGGCAGAATGTTATTTTGGTAAGTATCGAACAGTTCTGTGATCGGGCTCGAGGGCAGCAGCGATATACATAATTCTGTTAGGTCATTACGATACTGATAGTTGTGGGAACAATCCTAGAAGTTGTTTTGTTGGAGGTAATGTCTGTTTGCAGTAGGAACTGGGCGCTCTGCTGCAGCAGCCATATGTGCAGTAAAAAATAAAATCACGGACCGGAATAGAACAAACAGTTATATGGGTTGTATGTAAAACCCATCCGGTGGCTGTTCGTATTTCAACAGCTTCGATAGTTACTAAAAGCATGTGTTTTCCTTAGTGCCGATTTTTGCCCGCATCTCCCCTACATAGCAGTAGTTTCCTGTTTTTCATCCAGCAGTTAAGGCACTTGTGTTAAGGCACCAACCACAATTAACGCCAGTTATCAGTTATTATTCATCTCCTGTACTGTAATCTCCAAAGAAGATCAAATTTGAGTTAGGATATGAAATTTGGATTTATGGGAAACTACTTGGTACTATGGGGAATTTTCGTATTGTTGAACATGCAGAAATTGTTTACAATGCATAATGCTGTAGTATTTGGTTAATTAGTGAAATGTCCAACCGCTTTGCTCCGAGCGCCAGTAAGGGAGGTTCACTACAAGTAATCGCATTAAAAACAAAGCATAAGAAACCATTTCAGTATCCACCAATGTTTACATTACACTTTTGATTAAACGTTGAGACGTGAGACTACTTTACTGCATCGTTACCAACTTCACAGGGGAAATGCCACTCACTGTGCCCGATAAGACGTATGCAGATGGGGCAGTGGTCGTTTTAAAATGTTGATTTCAAAAGTTCTTAGTTAACTGTGAGCAACCTATAGTCTTTTTTGTACTATGAGTCTTTTCTTTCAGTTTGGCTGTCATGTGCGACTAGAATGCAGTGCACATAATTGTGCGCATTTTCCCCATCTTGCACACATCCTATCGCAGTTGGGACATAAACTGTCGCCACAAGACCTCCAGGTTGCTTTGGCAACGAGCAGTGTCAAAGATTATTACTAAACACACTTATCAGAGCAAGTCTTAAGTATAACATTCTTTTATCTATATATGAGCTTGCACCGCGATGAAATAGGCCATAAATAGTTAGACAAAAACAGCATCACTATCTAAAATTTTATTGATCACCCAGTTGGCAATAATTGAAATCTAACATTGTCCTTTCTTGGTTTTTTTTTATGTGGGGTTTAATAACTGTTTACATTTTGATTTGTTTAGCGTTAATGTATAATATTTACTATTAAATAATAATCAATGGTCACCATACGAAGCTGCACTGATAAGCCGTAGCATCTCGGAAAATTACGTATTGTTAATATAGTCTCTGCGGCAGCTCCAGTAAAAATACGGCCAATGGTTGTCAACAAAACATTCATTACGAAGCAGAAACCACAACGCAGCAGTGGCGTGTGGTAAACTGTTGCAAGGTAAGCTGGCGTTAGCTCTGTGCTGTACACTGTTGCTTGCTAGTTTACACTTCCACCACTGAAACTTAGTTGAACATGTGACGCCACAGGACGTGTGTAGTGGGGTCCCTTGCTTCTCGCTTGCGAGTGTTCGGAAGACAATCAGTTTCCCTAGGCTGCACGGTGGTTACTGGCCTCCTGCTGCACGCACCAAGAATGTACAGCAGTGAGCAAGCACCAGCTTACCTTGCAACACTTCACCACACGCTACTGGAACGCGGGAATCTGCTAAGAATCGGAGAACAATCGTGAGCGAAGAGATTCGAGCGGCTCTTAACATAGAGGTATTGAGAGCCGATGAGGNAGAGGTATTGAGAGCCGATAAGGGTGAAGTGAGGTGAGTATGGAGCAGCGCCGGGATGCAAGGGCGGGGGAAACGGGAGATTACCGAGAAAACCCGCTGACCAACGGCATCGTCCAGCACGATTCCCACTTGAGAAAATCCTACGGTGACCCCGCCGGGAACCGAACCCGGTTTGCCCTACGTGGGAGGCGAGTAGTGTCTGACAACTACACCGCCGCGGCTCCATAAATGACGTCGAATCGGATATCGATGCCCGCTGATGAACGTATTCGCGTTCGTTTAAGCACGAGGCCTCGAGTTTGGAAGTGTTCCCACACTGTCGGCAAGTTAAAGGAAACCTTCCCCTGGCACATCGGATTCTTGCTTTTTCTAACTTATTTGTATTTTTAAAAAGTAAAATTCCAAAAAAAGTACCACTGTAGCAAACTAGCTATTGTGACCGTGAACTGCAGTACAGGCAAGATAAGGGAACTATGAACAAAGCCCATTCATAGGACAACACTTGTTATTCGTGATTAAATTGTGAAAGTAAAAAATGGTCATTAAGTCGTTAGGTTAGGAGGGGGGGGGGAGTTTAAACCCCAGAACCCCCGGCCTTGCAAGACCCTCCTTATTAGACNCCCAGAACCCCCGGCCTTGCAAGACCCTCCTTATTAGACGTTGCACATTACGCTTAATAATTTAACACTACGATAATATTTTCACGCGTGCTGGTGTGTTGCCTATCCGGATGTGGTGGTGTAATCCACGGAGTTCGGTGTTTCAGGACAGGTGCAGAAGATTACTCGTACATACTTCAAACTTTATTTTGCTGTATTTATCGCCTGTAAATCAGATACTAAAGGTACGCGCGTAAGAAAATGCATCAGTTTTTATGTAGCAGACAACTTAAATAACGAAGTGGCGTGGTATTTGTTTACATTGCTTACACGTGTATTTTTTTATGTATGCTCGTGGATTCTGAAGATGGCGAAGAAGCTTTTAAAAGAAAATAAAAAAGCTCGTACCTTCAGAACGTAGGCAGCGATGACAAGAGTTCGTAAAACCTGAAATGTAATGCTTGACGATTATGCAGCTTCTGTGAAGAACTCGTGTGTAATTATATAACGTACATTCCTGAAGAAAGCTCTCACATTATCGTTAAGCTCAAGCAACAGGTTTAATAACATGCACTTCAATAANAACGTACATTCCTGAAGAAAGCTCTCACATTATCGTTAAGCTCAAGCAACAGGTTTAATAACATGCACTTCAATAAACACCATACTCGGCTGGTGTTAAATGACAGAGGTGAAACCTGCGAGATTCTACACAAAATTCTTGAAGGTGAGCTTTATTATTTCGGCCCAATGCCACTCTAAAACTGCTAACGTCGAATTCGCGTGCTTAGAGTTTATGATGTACGGGAAACGGGAACTATCTACTGTCTTGCTTATTTCGAAGGTTAATGTGTTATCCATACGAGTCGGAAGCGAGCATTGCTGTGTAGTAGTTTCAGGAAACACCGGTGTTCTGCGAATGTCCGTACCGAATTTTAAGCTGCCGTCAGTTGAATGTAAATGCGAACGGCAAATAAAAATGAAAGGCTGACGTTGTGCTGTACAGAAATCTGGAGTATGTCGTGCTACTAGGTATTATTTTGTGAATGCCTAACCCGAGAAAACACTAAGCGCTTTTCACGCAACTTACCTCTCAAAAAATTAAAATGTCTTTTTATATATTAAAATTACACCTTAATAAAAACATCGGGGAAGGGGGGGCGCAGGTTTTATACACAATTTGTAGTATAATTTGTGTAGTATGTAAACTGTACCTCTTACCTTATTCGAAGTTAAACAAAAAAAATGGATCGATTAATCCAATGCTAATAAACAGACGAAATAATTAAGCAATCTCACTCGATTGCTATTTGCGTAGTAAAAAAAAGTTTAACACCTCGGAGAAAATAGTTAATACTAGCACAGAATAACACACAAAGGCTACTACATAATCATCCAAAAGGAAATATTAAAGTATGTAAGGAAATCATTTAATGTTTTAAAAAAAATAACGCAGTAGATGCGTCCTCCGTGGCAACTTAAGTTCCTCTCCCATTATTTTAAAACTGAAATCCTTAGAATTGGTTTATAACTGGTTTCTCCTAATCCATATAAATTGGTAGACGCTACCACGTCAATGCTTTTCCACTATCAAAGATGGGTTTTCCCCAGGCATAAGCGATTTTATGTTAGAAAATAAATATCTAAAAAGACTATATCAAAATCTTCTTATAAATTGTGCTTCGAGCTTATTTAACTCCATCAAACTAAAGCCGCTGTGTGAATTTAGGGTTTTTTTTTCCTTCCCCCAGACTAGACTAAAACTGGGCTTCGTGGTGTATTTTTTTATGTGAACCGCAAACGAGAGCGATATTGGTGCACTTTTCGCACGAAAACGCACATTCGCACACAAGACGGCGCAAATAACTGGTCAGCATCGATGTGTGTGTGTGTNGCACTTTTCGCACGAAAACGCACATTCGCACACAAGACGGCGCAAATAACTGGTCAGCATCGATGTGTGTGTGTGTGTACATGCGAGATGGAATAAAAGTCATAAAAATCCAAGCCGGTCCGTAAAGTAAACATATATGCCGGTAATATACACTGTAGAACCAAAAAAAACTGGTATAGGCGTGCATATGCAAATAACAGAGGTATGGAACCAATCAGAGTAACGCGATGCGGTCGGCAGCGCCTCTTTAAGTCAACAAGCTTCTGGCAAAGTTGCTAGATCGGTTACTGCTGCTACAATGGCAGGTTATCAAGATTTAAGTGAGTTTGAACGTGGTGTTATAGTCGGCGCACGAGAGATGGGACATAGCATCCCCGAGGTAGCGATACAACTTGGATTTTCGCGTACGACCATTTCACGAGTGTGCCGTGAATATCGGGAATCCGGTAAAACATCAAATCTTCGACATCGCTGCGGCCGGAAAAAGATCGTGAAGGAACGGGACAAACGTTGACTGACGAGAATCATTAAACGTGACAGACGTGCAACCCTTTCTCAAATTGGTGCAGATTTCAATGCCGGATATTCTTCCACCTCATGTGATAAAAGAATTCCACCAAAGGGACAACGCACCGCATTCGTGCGCACTCAGTGTAATCATATCTTGCACAAGAACTATTTCTTACTAGGCATTGCCGACACAAATATTTCCTCACTCTCTTAATCATATTAAATATTAATCAAATAGTATAATGTTTAGATAAAATATAAATGAAATTTCAATTTATCCAAAAATTACTTGCTTTTATTTTATCACAAGTATAATACGCTTGTGGTACGTAACATAATTTAAAAACAACAAAACACGTCGCAAGTGGTGTCATTTTTCCAAAGGTGTAACTCAAAAAGTGTGAAGAAACCGCGAGTTGACCAGAGCCACTTTTACCTAATGTATAAAGTCCAGTTAAATCCCAGATATAAATCACTCACATCGTTGCCATCAAACTTCAAACCCTTTGTACGCCGTTTACTGGTAATCACTAAAAGTCTCGCGAATGCGAGTTAAAAGGGAATGCAACACACGCAGGTTCATTGTCTTGCGCGTAGAAGATATGACGAGGCGTTAGACGCGTAAATATACCGTACTAATTGCTCCCATGCTGGTGAGNTTGTCTTGCGCGTAGAAGATATGACGAGGCGTTAGACGCGTAAATATACCGTACTAATTGCTCCCATGCTGGTGAGCTTCTAACAAAACTCTTCCCGTTACATAGCGCTTCCGAAGTTGTCGTAAGGGCAATCTCCGTGCAAATTAATGGCAATTAAATGATTTTTTTTTTTTTTTATATAATTCAATTTACAAACAGTTTTCACACATATCTGTTAGAATAATTTTTCGCGTGGACGCATTCCTTTCGCGCATTTTTGATACACTGCACTCAAACTACAAATACTAAGCGAGTAGTAGTGGTTAGACAACTAGCCTCCCATCTGGGCGAACCGGGTTCGATTTCCGGCGGTGTCGCGCTCAGATTTGCCCATGTGGGAATCGTGCCGGACGATGCCGCTGGTCGGCGGGTTTTCTCGAGGNCGGCGGTGTCGCGCTCAGATTTGCCCATGTGGGAATCGTGCCGGACGATGCCGCTGGTCGGCGGGTTTTCTCGAGGATCTCCCGTTTCCCCTGCCCTTTAGTTACGGAGCCGCTCCATCCTCGCCTCGCTTCGCCCTCGTCGGCTCTCAAGACCTCTATGTTAAGAGCCGCTTAAATATCTTCACTCACTCGCCCTTAGCGTCAAGAACAGACGCCCATTAATACTTTACACTTATTAAATTATTACTTTGATGAATCTACTTGTTTCCTTTTTTATAGCTTGCCATTCCGATGCGTGTAGAATGCATTTCGTGTTTCTATTGTGCGCATGTAAACGTAGTTATGCAAAAAAAAAAATTAATCCAAAATGGCGTGGGAAGGTTTTCTTAAATACCTGAAGCTAAGGGCAAGGATACACTTCAGGTGTTANCACTTAGGTGTTTATTTAAAAAAACACATCTTCTCATCTAATAATTTTTGTGTCAATAATATTCCTGCGTCCGGTTTATATTCATAATTATATCGTTCCTAACAAATTTCAATAAAACTTGTTAGAATTATTTTGTAGATACAAACCACGTCACGTGGATCTTTAGAAACAAAATTGTTCAGCATTGAATAATTATAATGTGGGTTAATTCACGTGCTGTGTTTAACCTTGAAAACTGAACGTATTTCGGTTATCTTTTGTATAACTTAGCCCATTCAAATCCAGTTAACACGATTGTGTACGTAGCGCATAGGAACCTCATTTTTTATCGTTACTGTACAGTGTCTAATGATCTTTCCCGAGGGTAACTCTATCTGGTAAACCTTGCCACTGTTCCAGGTTATGAATGATTCATATTGCTCTACTCTCCAGATCGTGTTGTCAAGAACTGCCCAAACCTCTCCAATCTCCATATAATTATAGCCGCACACTATAAGTCGTGCAGCTCATTGGACGAGCGAGACGACAGAGGTGTTCTGTCGACCTAAGTACAACACTCTTCAAAAAATGATTGTTCACAACACCTTACGTATAAATGCTCACATAAAGATTCATAACTGAAGTGGTCCTGTTATTGCTTACACGGGCTATAGTTTAAATGGGACTATAAGTTATTGATAAGAGTTATGTAATGAACACTATATAAAAGGTATTTATTCAACATTAAGGTAGTACAATATTATTTTAATATAAACATGATTGAATATTTCCCGGGAGGGAGCTATACAGACATACTAAAATATTAATTTATAAAGATTTGACCAGCCTTATTCTGAGTAAAGTTTAATTGGAGAGTCTTCATATTGTTCATGATTCCGGAGGTTGACTAAGATATTGGAAGTCGACCGGGACCGGATACACCCATCTTCAGTGGTCTTCTCGTTACAATGGCCCGACGAAAAGACACCGCCCACGGGCTACACTGCCCTATATCGGCTGCGTTGTCCCCGTTTACTGGCCGGTGGAGGGGGTTTCTGTGGTTTGCGATTCCATAACTAATTTCAGCAATCACTGCCCGTGTCCTGGATAAATGTTAAGGTGTGATCAGGCAGGCCGCTCAGTTAAGGCCTGATCACAACTTGTAAAAACCTGTAGCCGTAAATTAGAAAGCAAAATGTAAAAAAAAGTATTTTGGTGTTTATGTGAAAAACGCACCACGAATATAAAAATAACAGTTTTGAGAGGTGGTTCTTTTCCTTCTCTTTGCATAACGACTTCGCAGTCACGGAGTTCACGATATTATGTTTGTTGCGCGGTATGAAAATATTTGGCCCCGGGAAAAGGGGGGGGGGGGCTGTACAAAGCGAGGTTCTGTACCTAATAGACTTTAGGCCTATACCTCTGTTGACAACTGATTGTTAATGCCATGTTAATGCTCTTCGTTATGAGTCGTTATCACACAGCACTGAGCTCACATACCATTTGCGAGAGGACACGGAAAAACCTTACAAAACGAATTTTCGTGTATATCTCCTAACTGTGTTAAATAATAAACCAACCTGGCACCAAAATCACGTTTCGGTTTGTTTTAAAATAACTTTTTTCTCGTACGAATTCAAATATTGTCAAACGCAAAGAATCATTCCCTTTATCGCGAGTTTTAAATCGTAAATATATTATGTGATATGGATAACTTGACGTTTTATGATTTGTCCAACAGCCAAGTAAAACACTTGTTGGGCAGAAATCATCGGTTTATTGTTAAAACTGAAAAAATTAAATACATATTTAGTCGAGCACTGATGTCAGGGTGTCATGTCGTGTTTGTCCGGCTATTGTGATCCCAGTTGTACCGTGCCCGAATGCGCGGGAGTTGTATTAACACTAGGATCGCTTCACGTCCAGCTAACTATTTGTTATTTTCGCTCACACGATATTCTTTCTTATGCTCTTAATGAGCTTATGGGGCTGCGAGTTTTATTTTTGTGCTTTAAGAGAGCTGTTTATATCGCTACCTGCGAATACGTAAATTCTAATGCGTGTTTCCTGGCGAAACTTTAATTCTCTCCTTTGAGGTCCTAATAATATTCAATTTTAAAAAAAAATGCCTAGTCGGTGAATTTAAACGAAATCCTCAATTAAATAACGTACTTATTATAAAGGTGCAGGGACCGCAAGCATGGCCGCATTTGGAGAGCGTGCAGATTTCCTTTAATAATTGTGTGTGAACTTAATACCATAAAATTAAATTAATTGTACCCCGTTATACAAATGTCTTTCCCTCGGCGGTTGTGATAATAAACAAGAAATGTTAGGTTAAAGTGCAGAAGGCGCCAAAACGCCGCATTTGCAACCGCCTGAAGGCGCTCTGCTTCCCAAAACACGTATTTTCGTTATTGTTTCGTCTGCGACTTTGTACGTACTTTGCGTAACTTGACTTTATCGCATTTGCGATGCGGCGTTGTCAGAAGTACTATACAGCATATCAAGGTGCTATTTATAATCCGCTCAGTTACTTCCAGCTTCTCTGGAGCCTTGCTGAAGTTCTACTTTCAGGCTATTCCTCCGCCTCGTGCATACAAAGCTCGACTGAGACTGAACAAAAATTGCAACAAAGTGACAACTCACCGCATTCGTGTGCACTCAGCTTTTAGTTACATTTTGCATGAGAGAAATTTCTTACCAGCCACTGCCAAAACACCCATTTTCTCTGTTTTCAATCAAATTAATTACAAATGAAATATTATAATTTTTAGGTAAAATATTTGTAAAAATTAAATTTAAATCACAAACATTATAGACTACTTTATTTTTAACGGTAGCATAACACGCTTGTGATATATGGCTAGGGACAGTGACTTTTCGCGTAAAAATTGGAACACACAGTAGACTTCAATACTATACACACACCTCAGCTGTTGTTATACCTCCATTGGCTGCTGGTGCCGTGTCCGTCTTTGACCAAGCCACTCAGGACTAAGTAACTCCGACACTGAACCTTCGTGATTCGTGCGCAAACGATTAACACAGGCCAGAACAATTTTTAGCCAATCAAAGAAGCTGGACGACCCTACAGTGCTTTGGACTGTATCTTGTCTCGAAATATTTTCGCGAAATATCACTGCCACTATTTATGGCGTATTAAGGAAACGACCAAACACGTGCATGGGGTGATTTTTCAAAGGTTTGATTCAAAAAGTGTGACAAAACCGTGAATGGGCAATAAGTAAGCAGTGTGCTAGCCTTAGTAGAAGCTACTCGGTTTTTTAAACTTGCATATTCATAAAATCAGTTCCGCGTTGTAATACTGAGATTTGCGGTGTTACTGGTTTCGTTTTTACGTGCGGTGTTTATTCTAGATACATTTGAAGCGACATCTTTGACGCAATCGGATTTATTTTGTACACATACTGGGGAGAATTGGAAGAAGAATTCAACGAGCTACGGATATTTGAAAGCGACAAATATGTTATTCATATTCCACTTTGAACGTGACAGCTCGGCAGCATTTTAATTTGCAGTGTTCTCTGAACCAGATAAGAACAAATAGCACGTCACTCTAATTACCTACGTAGATGGGTAAGTGAAAACTCTCTATCAGCGAAAACTGATGGAAGTCAGTGAAAACTGCACCTCTGAAGTCATTGAAAAATCTCATCGAATTTTACACGGGATCATGTTTCAAACAGACCATAAAGATGACGTCAGACAGATTTTTCGTCTTCTGCGCATGTACCAAACATTGACCTACCCCACACCAATGGCCACATGGTCAACACGGATGAATATGTTTGTCTTAATTTCCGATATACAAGCACTTTTATATGAATGAAATACTTTTACCAATTTGAATTCTATAAAACAAAATTGAAAAATTGGTTGGATTAAGTTCACAAACATCTCAAAGCACTTGTTTACATAAGCAGTTTTCTAACCTCAAATCCTATCCACGTCGTTTATTGAAGAGAAGCAGTTCAATTCTGGGACACCGAGGCTGGTTAGAGTGATCGCTCTATCCCATATTCACTTTACGGTTTCAAAGAATAACCACAAATGTTATGAATGTTGCTGTCCCGGGACCCTGATTACAAAGTGATCATGAATGGTTGACGTAAGAAGGGGGTGGTTTCCTTCAGCGCACCCAAGGCAATGCGGTTTCTTCACACGTTTTGAATCAAACCTGTAAAAAACAATCACCCCAGGTATAACGTGTTTAGTTATTTCCTAAATATGGCATGTGTCAGAAGCGGTTTATACCTCTGTTAAAATAAAAAGGATCTTATTTTTCGTAATATTAAAGTTTTACCTATATTTATTTACAATTTGTAATATTTTATTTATAATATATATGAATAAAAACAGAGATAAAATATGTGTTGGTAATGCCTAGTAAGAAAAATTTTCTTATGCAAAATATTATTACAGCCGAATGTAATTTTCTAGACTTAGTCAAGCATAGTTTGCTCCAGGCGGAGGAATATCCTGGAAGTAGAAAAGCGTGAAGTAACCGTGAATTCATGGAGTTGGCACACGTACTCACGAGTGAGTGAAGCGAAGAGATTCGGGTGGCTGTCTTTACATCGAGGTCTTCGGAGCCGACGAGGGTCAGTACGGAGCGGTGCCGGAATGCAGAAGGGTATGGGGGGAGGAAACGGGAGTTCCCCGAGAAAACCCGCCGATCACCGGCATCGTCCGACACGATTCCCAACACGCGAGGGAATCGAGCCTGGTTCGCCTGGGCGCGTAGTCTAACCACCAGACCACCGCGGCCCCCACGGAAGAATTTGGGAGTTGCCCAGCTTCCTCGCGTGTAATCCGTGTTTTCATCCGCGCTCGCGTGCGTGCGATTGTAGAACGGGCCTTGGAGATGGCACACGAGGTGGTCTGGCGACGGTGAAGGGGGGCGGGGGGACTATGCAAGAGTCGACAACTTCTCACGCAGATCGATGAGGTACGGCTGAGCAAGTCGCCGGGAAGCGAAGTTGGACTCGTCGCCGCCGACGTTTCCAGGCGACAACGACGCCACGCGGCCGACTGGGCGAAGGAGGACAGTCGACGAACGTCGAGCGGACAAAATCCATACTCGCGCGCGCGGCATAGCGACACACACATACACCACTCTACATATCCAGTAACGTTTTTTCAAATGCTGTTCACGATGAAGTGAGCAGTTTTGAAATCAACCTGTGAAAAACGTCACTGGACCATACCTGCGTATGTTTTAGCGTGCGCGTTAAGTGGCATGCGCCCGGTAAAGTTGTTAACGACGCACAACAAGTAGTTCCATGTTTTAACGTTGAATTAAAAGTGTTAGGTGAAACATTTGTGAGAACTGAAATTATTTCTCTTTATTTCAGTTTTTTTTCTTATTTTTAATGTATTTGAGTGTAAAATAAGCAGATATGTAATATATTTACCTTATTTGTAATTTCACAGTTTCACTTTACCGACGCATGAATAAAATGACCAGGCCCGTGGAGCTTTTGTCCAAATAGTTTTGTGAATTTTTTATTACAGTCTT
The DNA here is from genome assembly GCA_002778355.1 of Clitarchus hookeri. Taxonomy (NCBI): domain Eukaryota; kingdom Metazoa; phylum Arthropoda; class Insecta; order Phasmatodea; family Phasmatidae; genus Clitarchus; species Clitarchus hookeri. The sequence goes on along the minus strand of NQII01003752.1, from coordinate 23,443 downwards.
CTTTTAATTTTAATATACTAACATATACTTCAATATCTTAAATGATGTATTGTAAAAGTTACAAACTTCTGTATTNCTGAAATTATTTCTCTTTATTTCAGTTTTTTTTCTTATTTTTAATGTATTTGAGTGTAAAATAAGCAGATATGTAACATATTTACCTTATTTGTAATTTCACAGTTTCACTTTACCGACGCATGAACAAAATGACCAGGCCCGTGGAGCTTTTGTCCAAATAGTTTTGCGAATTTTTTATTACAGTCTCCTTTTAATTTTAATATACTAACATATACTTCAATATCTTAAATGATGTATTGTAAAAGTTACAAACTTCTGTATTTNCTTTTAATTTTAATATACTAACATATACTTCAATATCTTAAATGATGTATTGTAAAAGTTACAAACTTCTGTATTTTGGAAGACACCTCTTTTATATACGCAATGTGCCGAGTATTCCTTGTCTTTGCATACATCACCACCAAATTTTTTTTTTCAATTGTTTCAAAATAAAAGTTAAAGTAATATATCCTTTTGCAGGTCCTTTTTGTATTTGTACCTAAAAACCAGTATTATTTTCCTTGTTTTCTTACATTTAATTACAAGAATGCTGAGAAATCTGCTGGATCTGCTTCTGCCGCTTCTCTTGGTTATCTATTCACCGTAAAAAGACGTACAACAGTAGTTTGCTTTTGAGCTTGTTTTTTCTCGTTACCTTCAATTGTAGTTGGCAGTTCACGGTAACAATGAAGTTATCTAGTTCGCTGTGTAAACAACGGGGGAAATGTGTTCATTGACGTAAATTGATAAATTATCAGAATACGGAACTGCAATAGAACACGCAGAGAGAAACAAGACAGAAGTTAAAGCAGAAAAAAGTCATGGAATTTCATGTGGCGGGGAAAAGTCAGGGAAATGTCAAGGAATCTTCACCTGGGTCAGGGAAAATTTAAATAACAGCTACTCTGCAAAAGTTCTTAGTTGTGNGGGAAATGTCAAGGAATCTTCACCTGGGTCAGGGAAAATTTAAATAACAGCTACTCTGCAAAAGTTCTTAGTTGTGTGAACACAGGATAATGTATGGGCGTATGCATTTAAAAATTTATATTTTTAAGTTCGTGAACTGTAAATAATACATCTTTGCCAAGTGACGTAGGCCCTACACATACAAAATAAAGTAATGGTGTGTTCGTAAATGGACACTCGTGTGAATTCAATACCTCGTATCGCGAGAAATATCGATTTTGCTAAATACAATTTTGGCCCTGCTTCCTTAGTCAGTTGCAGTNGGGAAATGTCAAGGAATCTTCACCTGGGTCAGGGAAAATTTAAATAACAGCTACTCTGCAAAAGTTCTTAGTTGTGAGAACACAGAATAATGTATGGGCGTATGCATTTAAAAATTTATATTTTTAAGTTCGTGAACTGTAAATAATACATCTTTGCCAAGTGACGTAGGGCCTACACATACAAAATAAAGTAATGGTGTGTTCGTAAATGGACACTCGTGTGAAGNAGTAATGGTGTGTTCGTAAATGGACACTCGTGTGAATTCAATACCTCGTATCGCGAGAAATATCGATTTTGCTAAATACAATTTTGGCCCTGCTTCCTTAGTCAGTTGCAGTGTAATTTAATTCAACTTCACTGATAGCATATGCCTTCCGTCAATTGTGGAAAAAATATGGTGTTTTTGTAGGATTCGGTCCTAAAATAGGTCAGGAAAAAATTGTAAGATTCTGCCTGGAAAATAGGGAAAATCCAGGAAATTCCAGAATGGAATTTCAGTGGATAGACTGTAAACATATGCGAAACGCGAGTTACGAATGCAATAACTAAATATCAGTAAAAAAAAAAAAAGAGCGTAGTTTGAAAATGTGTTTTTGTCATATCACATTATTCAGAGTTGGAATAAACTGTGTGTCATTTTGGCTGGTGATCTTAACTTTTGACTAGTACAGTATATATGTGCCTGTGAACAGGTGAACATTTAATTTCGCGTTGACACTTTGCTTAACACCGTCTTCATTTTCTCGCCCGCTCGGAACTCGCCAGCTATACCGACGGGTATCCGGTAATGGCCTGCTGTGTTGGAGTGTATGGCCAGCTCCACGTACATATATGACACCGACCATGCTTGTGGCTAATGGTTATTGGCTCATCACATCATCACACCATCACGTTCAGTAACGTACTCTATAAATAAGTGGTTCTGTTCGGCACAATAAAAGTCATCCGAAGAACCAATATTTTGTGTTGTGGTTCTTGCTTACTAAACTAAAGAATGAAATAGAGTACAGGCCGTTCACGATAAAGTGAGTACTTTTGAGGCCCCAGTTAACTTTTTCCTTTCGGCAATTTTTTAATCCTTTAACCAGGTTTTTAAATAAATATTGCTCTGTAAATAATAAACACAGGGTTTATATTCCAGAGCACTCGGAAGTGAACGTCTATAGCTAAAATAAAATGCAGTTATTGACTATTATTCCAAATGAGAGGGCTTCCAAAAGTGCTCACTTTGCCGCGAATAGACTATAGATAGGTGTGCGATATTTTGAAAGTGAGGTAATACTAACAAATCGTTGCCCTTGTGGTATACGGTCATCGTGTTGAAAGTGTTGTGACTACAGGTAAGTGAGTTCAGCGAATTAATTTTGCAGCGGGAGCGTCGAGATATGCAAACAGAAAATATTTCTAATTGAATGTAGGCCGTTCACAATGAAATGAGCACTTTTTTTTTAAGCGGGCTACACACGGCCCGATTCGATGACCCGATATCGTGACCACGACGCGTCGAGAGCCGAAATTCTCTCTCGTGTGGGCTGATAGGCCTATAAAATTGTTCGGGCACGATGATGGAGCTCGGGTGGTCTGGACCTTACAATTTTTCAAATCGTTCCGACNTTGCGACTACAGGTAAGTGAGTTCAGCGAATTAATTTTGCAGCGGGAGCGTCGAGATATGCAAACAGAAAATATTTATAATTGAATGTAGGCCGTTCACAATGAAATGAGCACTTTTTTTTTTAAGCGGGCTACACACGGCCCGATTTGATGACCCGATATCGTGACCACGACGCGTCGAGAGCCGAAATTCTCTCTCGTGTGGGCTGATCGGCCTATAAAATTGTTCGGGCACGATGATGGAGCTCGGGTGGTCTGGACCTTACAATTTTTCAAATCGTTCCGACNAGGCCTATAAAATTGTTCGGGCACGATGATGGAGCTCGGGTGGTCTGGACCTTACAATTTTTCAAATCGTTCCGACTTCCCGCCATTTCTCTTCATCAGTCGGCTGGTGTGTAGCGCCATCGGCACGGGAATGCAACCTTCTTCTTAATTTATTCGTTTATCTTTGTTTTTAGAGTGTAAACTCACGTTATGTTTTGTTATTTTTTTGTTTTTGTGCTGTTAGCAGACATTAACAATATTTAATAAATTCGTTTAATTGATTGATAATTAGCTTACCGTACTGATAGATTATTTCGAATGGATTCTCAATCCAAAAAGAGGGGGGGTAGGGGAACGAGGTTATGGGTTATAAAGTTATGGGATGCTGCAGGAGCTGCAGGTATCTGTGGGACGTCTCCAATGCTCTATACCAAAAGGACTACCGGAACGAAGGCTGAGAGTCTCGGTTGGAAATATATCGACAATTAAAACCAAATGCGAGTGTCAATGATTTCAAAAAGTATTTAGTGAACTGGANCAGTGCACACATTTTACAGCTTTTAAAAGTAGAACAGTAAGAAGCGTCCTCAATGAAGCAAGGTGCCGAGCTAGAGAGTCTCGAGAAGAAAACCCTACATAAGTAAGTGAAACCAAACGATTAACATTTTGCAAGCGCTTTTGTAGACGAAGATATTGCATTCTGGGTATTGAAAGTTGTAATGCTGTAAAGGGGGGAAAATCTTATTGTAATGATTTATTGAAGTCTGTAGTGTCTGGGATTATAGTAGATTGACATAAGAGCTACATGCTATCCATATCCACTCTGCCCCATATGCGCAAAGAAATTGCCAATGTTACTTTTCTTTTTTGTATAAGGATTGCACGTGGAAGGAAGCAAAACTGACTCGGAGCACAGAATACATTGAAAACTAAACCGCATGCGCCAGCAAAATCGCATAAATACGTTGACCAATCAGCGCCTGGTATCTATCTTACTTGCCAGCCGGCAGCCCAGCCAATAGGAAATATTCCGCAACACGAGGTAGCCAATGAGTAGCGTTATTGTTCAGCACCACGCTAGACTTCACAGTCCTATGCATACCCCAGCCTTCAGTAAATGTTAGTTGGTCAGAGCCCTTGGTAATGAACCATNCAGTGCACACATTTTACAGCTTTTAAAAGTAGAACAGTAAGAAGCGTCCTCAATGAAGCAAGGTGCCGAGCTAGAGTCTCGAGAAGAAAACCCTACATAAGTAAGTGAAACCAAACGATTAACATTTTGCAAACACTTTTTGTAGACGAAGATATTGCATTCTGGTTATTGAAAAGTTGTAATGCTGTAAAGGGGGGGAAATCTTATTGTAAAGATTAATTGAAGTCTGTAGTGTCTGTAGTGTCTGGGATTATAGTAGATTGACATAAGAGCTACATGCTATCCATATCCACTCTGCCCCATATGCTCAAAGAAAATGCCAATGTTACTTTCCTTTTTTGTATAAGGATTACACGTGGAAGGAAGCAAAACTGACTCGGAGCACAGAATACCATAAAAACTCAACCGCATGCGCCAGCAAAATCGCATAAATACGTTAACCAATCAGCGCCTGGTATCTATCTTACTTACAGCCCAGCCAATAGGAAATATTCCGCAACACGAGGCGGCAAATTAGTAGAGACCTGTACATGTTGCGTTATTGTTCAGCACCACGCTAGACTTCACAGTCCTATGTATTCCCCAGCCTTCGGTAAATGTTAGTTGGCCAGACCCCTTGGTAATAAGCCATTTTGCTTGTGACTGGACTGCGCGCGATTCGCTCACACCAAACGTGAAATGCCCAACCATTGGCGCAGAGTTAACCAGGGCATTTCCAGTATAATGTGGACCAATGACAAACTTATGCAAAAAAATACACGTTTTTAAAGTATAACTTGTCTACAAATAATAACGCGAATTTTGCAGGCAGGTGAGACGACAAGGCCCGTGTCCAATCAGCGAACGGGCACGGCCCACGTCGTGGCGACCACGGTATTCCGCTTCTGTAGACTTGACTTGCTCTGTGTCGTGGTTATACATGGGGCGCTCGGCCGAGCAGGCGATATAGGTTGGGGGAGGGGGAGAACACCACCGGAAGTTTAAACACACGGCTGCGCCCTCGGAAATAGTCCTGTCGCTGCAGAGGACTGCGTTCGCCTTTATTGTGTTCTATGATGTGGCCCCGCCAGGGCAATAAACACGGCGATGAACGTCGCGGCCGACCAATGGGGAGGAGTTGTGGCGCGTGACGTAATACCAGAGGAGGGACGTGCTACAGCCGGTGCCCGAGAGAGAGAGAGAGAGAGAGAGAGAGAGAGAGCGAGAGAGAGAGAGAGAGCGCGCGCGCTTCTGATGAACACGGCGGCCGCGGGCACGTAAACAGTTGCGGATAGCGAACCTCCTTGCAGTGCGCGCCCTGGACTTAAGAATGGTCGTCTGCAGGTTTGCGCGGCACTTTCCGCTCTATGCCCGTATACCATACGGGCGACGATTCGTAAATACTGTCGCCCTTTTAAAAATTCGACATGCGTACCGGTTTTAAGTTTCTTCTTTGCCAAGCAAGGGGGCCAAAATTAAAATGCCTGTCCTCTAAAATACAGTATGTCACGTCTGTCATTATAAAACAGTCAGTTTTGTTTTTCATTAGGTTGTTGTGATTATTAAATTTAAGCTGTGTGTATTACAGAAAAGTGCAAAATGTACAAACCTAGTGGAAAAAATATTTCCTTTCAAACGCAGTCCCTGAAAAGAAAAAAAAACATGGATGTGTGCATTTACGCACGCGCGTTAGATGTTATACTTCTTTGGCGTTACTAAAACGAAATTTTATTACGTATGCAAATAATTTATGTAAGTAGGAAAAACGATAAAATGACGCAAGAAAGACACGCGCCAAAAGAAGTTTAACTTCAAAAACCTAGAGAAATAATACTCTTAAGCTCTGTTACTAGGCAAATATAACAATTTGTATTTCAGTGTTGGGTCATACCCCTACCACGTTCACTGTCGAATTTCGTTACACTGTGCGCGCGCAACTTCCGTTGCACACTAAACTTTTACCCTCGACGTGCCAAAAGAAGTATAACTTCAGAAGGAGAGGTATTTATAACCTCAAACGAAGGTCACTTTGCTGTCCACACACTAGCACACATTCATAGTCGTTTGATGGCTTTGAGTGTAGCGCAAATAGTTGTGGCGCGTGTGTGCGNATCCACACACTAGCACACATTCATAGTCGTTTGATGGCTTTGAGTGTAGCGCAAATAGTTGTGGCGCGTGTGTGCGTGTAGTTAGTTATTCATGTTTTGCATGCAGCCGGCAGTCGTCTCGATAAAATGGGTAAGGAACTGGATTCCAAGGTGAAAGTTATATTTATAATTTAGCTCTTAAAGGAGCCTCCTTATTGCTTGGTTTCACCTCTTTTGCAGAAATTCTTAGTTTTCGTGTCATAATTTCGGATTTATAGTAATTNTGTTACCTGTAAGAAAAGTATTCTGAGGCAGTTCGCAGGGTGTTATAGCGATGGTATTAATGGCAGGGTAGCAAGGTAAATACCCAACTTCAGTAAGAAGAACTTTGCTGCAAAGCTGCTCTTGGCTAAAGAGCACCTTAAAAAATCAAGTAGTTTTGGAACAATCTCATATGGTCGAATGAGACTAAAATCAACCTTCATGACTCGGGTGATATCCACAGGGCACTGAGAAAAACTTAAACGGTCGGTGATCAATACACTACCCGCAACCAACCATAGCGAAGGTTCAGTTAGGGTTGGGGGGGGGGGTGTATGTCTGAAAAAGAATTTCGAGAATATTCAATGTGTTGATGGTACAGTGGATACGTTTGTATATAATGACGTGGTATAGGAGAATGTTAAAGTGTAGAAAAATTAAGAATCATATCTTCCCACGTGTTTCAACATGGCGGTGGCTCGAAGCATACATCCGGTCGGAACATTACAAAACAATTGAAAAAATACTTCCTCTCACTCTTAAACTCGGCTCCATTGAACATGTGTGAGCATTTCTGAAGTCTGGTGTACACAGCAGAAATGTTTCTTCCAAAGAAGAGCTGAAAATATTAGTGCCTGAAGGCAAAGATTAGGGCTACTCGACAAGATATTAAACCTTCTCTTTTGTGGGTTTCATTAATAGTGTGTCAACTATATGAATAAAAACGTTGATTTAGAAACGGGCAACTTATTTAGTTTTCTTTCGTGTTTTTGTTGAATTTTTGTGCAGACGATTTATTTGTTTATAATAAATAAATTAAATCACCAACGATTTATTTTGTTTAACGAAATGCACACAGGAATACTAGAACTAGTTTAAGAAACTTAAAAATACCTTCATAAATTCGAAGTATGTGAATACGAAAGTTACAAACTGTACGTCGGCCTGCCGAACAAAACTGCTCAACTAAAACATATTTTACTGAGCATGATGAACTTAACAAGCACTAACCACAGGTGTGGCTTGTGTTTACTGGTGCACGTGAGGCTGGCCACGCTCTCAGACACAGTGGGCCAATAGGACACGTTCGTCGGTACAGAGGGCGCATTCCGAATGGCCATTTAAAATTAAGACGTCACTTAAGCAAAGTGCAACAGCCAATGAAATGTTCACCTCTTCACGGGTAAATATAGNCCGAATGGCCATTTAAAATTAAGACGTCACTTAAGCAAAGTGCAACAGCCAATGAAATGTTCACCTCTTCACGGGTAAATATAGAAGTTTCTCTTCAAGCCTGTTGGAAGTGGTGATTTGATTACGAAATTTCGCCCAGTGTCGAAAATACTGCTGGCTTTTGAAATCAACTTTTGAAAAATGCCACTGCCCGTACCTGCGTGCATTTTAGCAGGCAAACTGACTGACATGCGCCTAGTTAAGTTGGCAACGACGGATTCTTAACCTTGAACTAAAAAAGTGTTAGTTTAACATTCGTGACTACTGAACCGAATTATTTCGCTTCTGTTTTTAAATCCATGTAAGTGTAAGACCAAGCAAATTTTTAAAATGTTTACTTTTCTGACCATTTCAGATTCACTTGACCGGTGGACAAATTAAGTGATCAGGCCATGGCAATGTTTATTTTACAAACTGTGTTGTATACACGATAAAACTGACCCGTAAGCATCCTCAGTGTTTTTTTTGGGCCACCAAAAACTCGAAACGAAAATAAATATTTCAGGCCAGCAATCACCAGTAACACTCGAAATGGAATGCGCATGAATGGGTATTGATACGTCGGATAAGTGAATTTCTCTAACACAAACATTCTACTCACAAGCTATGAACATGCGAATCTACATAATTCTGAAATTGTACGAGAATGTATCAGAGGTACAAAAAAATTGTTTTATTGTGTACATAGCAATTGATTGGCGCACATGGTCTGTGACGTAATGCAGTGTTTGTGCAGTCAAATGGCACATAGCTAGCCAAATAAGACGAATTGTGCCAAATGTGGCTGACTTCACAAATAACAATTCAACGGAAAACCGGGATGTATACAAAAAAATGCTCTGAAAAACTTTAGTGTGTGTTGATGAGCATGAAGACTAAAATAAATTTCGAAACACATTTGAATACGTTTTTAAGCCGTGGATGCAGTTTTAGGCAGTATGAAGTTACAGATCACATATGACGAAAAAGCAGTTATATAAATAGCCCAAATACCTACAGATGATTCTGACGGTGATAGCTAGCGAATGTATCATGTGACGGAATAACGTCGCACTACGCAAAAGCGTATGTTTATAACTGAAAAATGACTCCTCAACGTTTACTTTATGACCTTTACAGAATAATGAAATATGTTGTTCACTGTGACTGTTTACAATTTATTTATTTATTTATCACCCATCTTTTCCATTCACAAATAAAATTAATTCGTAATAATAGAATCAGCGAAAACATTTGACAAATGAACTACCCAATAAAGACAATTATAACAGGTAATTTTCATGGCTGTAATGTATGTATATAAAATCAGTTATTAAAATTACTTGTAAACATCAGGACCAATAACATATTTCCTTACATACAACAACAGTTATTTTTATGACACACGTGAAAATAGTTTTCGAATAGGCTTCTGTTGGGTGGATTTTCTCGAGAGTGTCTCGTTTTCCTTGGCGTAGCATTCCACCGTTGCTCCACAGCCTTCTAAATTTAATCCTCCCCGCTCTCACGCAAGACTACTGGTGCCAAAATCTCTAAACTCTCAAATTAAACTTGGAACTGGCTTAACCAGCTAAATTGTCAAGTACACGTAAATTTTTAATTACAATATGAGCTTAAACGATTTACAGACTAACATCATTATAAGAACTACAAAGTGAATGCAAGTATATGAAATTTTGTCAAACTTACCTCTCAAGTGTGCCTAATTTATATATATATATATATTTTTTTTTTTTATTTTTTTTTATTTTTTTTTTTTTTNGAGATGCGGATGCGAAATATGTGAGATAGAGTGTGCTATCCTGTGTATCATATGGTTTCAGTAACGGAGGTTTTGTCTATTTTGTTACCGACATTTCAGTTCCAAGCAGATTTTACATTTTTTTATATTTTTTATTTATGCTTGAATAACTTTCCGTATATTTTTTACAGCCAATCTGTGTATCGGCTGCTGATTGATCCTCACGTAATGCTTGCTGCTCTGAAAATAGCCTGCCTCATTTATATTACATTTTACACAACCAATGATAACTTTTACAAAGAATCAGCATATTCTAGCGGAAGTGCACTTTGCTAAAACCAAATGATTGAATCACAGAGCCAAGTTGGAATGTTTATTCTCATGCTGTATACATTTTCCCGCCGATGTCGCTGATGACAAGCATGCATTAGCGTTGCCGGACTGGTTGAAAATACAAAATCGTTCGGCAGATCACGTATATCGTATAAGAAACTACAGCATGTGTTTTACGTTCTAGATCAAATTTATTTTGCCAGTGGTTGGTGAAAGAGTGAATGCTGCGATAAGTTAATTTTAAATTCATATTTATTTTTTAATACATTATGCATGAAAAATACCAATCGTAAACCAATAAAACGAGTTCATCGTTATAAATTATGAAAACATAAAAACAATAAAATTAAATTTGTTTATAGTTCGTGCATCCACAACTAGTATCAGGGGGGAGGGGGTCAAGCATTTAACTCTACGACTTTTATTTTAAAAGGACGTGTATCATGTTATTGAAACTTGACGTAACACATAATTCCTTTTATATTATTCAGTTTTGCAGTGCCAAACGCAAAAGACTTGAAAATTGTCATATTTAATGCGTGAATAACTTTTAACATATTTTCTCACTTATTTTAATAACCGACAGCTAGCCTAATTTTATTACGAGCGAAATATTTGACTTCGAAGTTTAATCGACGAAAGGTTTCATAACTAAGTCACCATGATGACAGAGTATGGCTTGACAGTTGGTTCGAGCAAATTAAACATAGCACTCACCTAAATAAGTGTTTATATTATGATTTCGATGCGTATTACTGTCGAATAATCATAAGCTAACTACCGCGCATTTGTTAGGTTTCCTCATAAATGATGGCGATTTCCTATTACAACGCACGCAACCAATAAATACCCAGAAATTGTCTTGCCTGGAAAATCTTGCAATTTTGCATTAAAAATAATTATATGTTTTATAGACACGTAGTCTTGAATATACAAAGAATCTTCAATTGTGTATGTAAGGTATATTCCCGGCATATTTTAACTAGACCTATTATTGAAAAGGAGGGGAGGTAAGCCAGGCATTCAGACAGCAAGAGTGATTTTTATTCCGGTAGGTGGTCTATTTTATTATCATTATAAAAAAGTTTTCTTCGAGACATCCTTACGTTTTTGTCACAATAAAATACCTCCAATGGTATATGTTGCGGCGTCAAAGATGTTACTGTATGCAGTTAGGCCTTACTGCTTTTTGCAAATTTGCAAGGCTCATAGTAGAAAAAAGTACCTGATCCCAACTCACTGTCTGAGTTTTACATAACGCAAGCCGCTTTTTCGGACTGCTTGCAGAATTAGGTGCCCGTGCATTTTTTTATTTAATTTTTTCAAATAAACACTCTCCAAATGCATCTGTATTTTTACAATAATAACTCGTGAAATACGACTATTTTTTAGCGAAATAGAGAAATGGAAATTTTGCTTGTCCTGGATGTTTTTTTTTTCATTTTTTTTTGTGTAAACTCACTTCTAAGTTTTAGGTGTTAAAATATACCTACTTCTGTGGAGACACACTGCAGCATACATTTGTGTAAAACTATTTTCCTTCACTGCTTATGATCATTACGTCCAGAAATGAGTATATTACGTCGCCCCAACTGCACAAGCCTGTTTTAACTATCTAAAAATTTGAGACATGTGTGCCGTGGATGAGAGGTGGATTTTAACTCACTTGGAATATTGCATGTTGTTATGTACGGCTAATATCGATGATCAGCAGCAGGTAACGATTAGCTCGAACTGCACAACAGTAATGCCGGAATTCGGTGCGTGCTGGTGCCACAAGAGTATTAAATCGGTTTTAATATAGTAACAAAACATTCATTTGTTAAAACCATATAAACATACAACCGTGTGTGATTGGCTGGACGCAAGACAAGAAAATTCACTTGAACAACTACTACTAATGTCGTTAACGTTCTCATGCACTCGTTTCGTTCACGAAACCCAATCCATTCACAGTTTCTTCAAACTTTTCTGAAGCCCTGCTAAAGTTCTACTTCCACGTTATTCCTCCGCCTCATGCGAACAAAGCTTAACCCAGCCTAGAAAATGACAGCAAAGGGACAGCGCACCGCGTTCGTGTGCACTCAGTTTAATAATAATTTGCACAAGAACGACTTCTTACAAGGCATTACCAACGCACTTACATTCTTCCTGTAGTTATGCGTATTGATTATAAATGAAATAATGTAGTTTATAGGCAAAGTTAGATTGAACAAACAATAAGGTATTTTTATGTTAACAAAAATTTTTAAAACGTTTGTTATACATGACATGTTTCGGAAATAACCAATCACGTCATACAATGGGTGATTATTCAAAGGTTTAATTTTTTTTTAATGTGAAGAAACCGCAAACAGACTATGATCATAAACCGATTATTACGTCGTACGGTCGAACCGCAGGTAGTGTGGAGTTGCCCGTGGCGTTATCCCACCCCATCACGGGGACAGTTTAGCCAATCCTTCCACTTGTAAACGCAGAAGATTTAGCAATGAAAAAAACCAGTAGAATGCAGTAGATTTAAATTGCAAATTTAAACTTTCCAGTTAACACAAAATGTTTAAAAAAAAAGTTAGTAGTATACACACGTTCATTCCAGCTAAATAACTAGGGAAAAACCGTATGTAGGCCTAATCACAAAANAAAAAGTTAGTAGTATACACACGTTCATTCCAGCTAAATAACTAGGGAAAAACCGTATGTAGGCCTAATCACAAAAGTATCTGAGAAAAACTAAATGCTTATGACCTGTCCCAGCCCCCAACAACTTTAGTCCTCTTAAAAATTTAAACTTCAGAACACCATAAAGAAAAAAAATACATGAGGAGGAAGGGAAGTCCCTTCCGAGATGATAGAATATCCAATATCANACATGAGGAGGAAGGGAAGTCCCTTCCGAGATGATAGAATATCCAATATCACAGAGTTCCTCGATTTCTAGCAATCTGATGTGATTGAATATTTAGTCTTATGTTGAAAGTTTGTTATCTTAGAGTATAAAATTTCAATTTATATATGTGCAAAGTGGCATTGCTATACTGTGTTTGAATAGGTTTTGTTGAAAATTGACCGTGAAAGGGTAAAATACATTGGATCTACTTCATTTTTGAATTTTCACCCGTAGATGAGTAGATTTCTTTAAAAACAGGAGATCTACTGCGAAGTCAGTAGACCTGGCAACACCGCATGGAGAGCGAATGACGCGCGGTTTGAGGGAGGGTAGGGGAGAGTCTGTCTCCTCCACGCGCCCAACTCTGGCATCACGTGACACGAGTTGGCCCCGAAACTCCGCCCAGGCGGCGCCGTATTTCCATGGCCTGCGAGCTCAGCACTGAGCTTGGGGGGTGTCTCTACATACCACTCTACCACTCTTTAAGAGAGTCGACAGAATATCTTCGCTCACTCGCTCCAGTCGGTCGGTGCCATGAGCGCTGCGGAGGATCAAAGAAAGAAGGGATGAAGGGGTGAGACGCTGAGGATGGTCTAAGGGCGTCCCGGCGGCTTAGTGAGTCCGGCCTGGGCGGGAACAAGAGGCCAGCCCTGCCACGCTGAAGGAATGCGCGCACGTGCGGCTGGCTGCCTCCTAAGATGATGCTGGCGTGTTTGCGGGGAGNCCCGCGCCGAAATTAGACGAAGCAGTCCATTCTCTGCCGGCCCGAGGGGTGTGCCGGCCCATCGCCGCACTTGCTCTCCCGTGCCCGACACATCCGCGATATACTCCCATTCATGGTTACTTAGAACTTTTCTGAAGCCCCTGCTAACGTTCGACTTCCTTCATATTCCTCCGCCTCGTGCAAACAAAAGCTTAACCGAGAGCCGAGAGAATTACACCAAAGGGGACAACGCACCGTATACGTCCGCGCTCGGTGTGATATTTGCTTACGAATTATTTATTGCTGGGCATTACCAACGCACCTTATTTTCTTAGTGTTTTTGTCATATTATTTATAAACGAGATATTATAATTAATAGGTAAAACATANCCAACGCACCTTATTTTCTTAGTGTTTTTGTCATATTATTTATAAACGAGATATTATAATTAATAGGTAAAACATACGTAAAAGTTCAACGTAATAAAAAATAAAGTATTTTTTTATGTTAACATTAATGAGATACGTGGCATATTTAGGAAACAACCAAGTACGTCGAACATGGTGTGATTTTTCAAAGGTTCAATTGAAAAAGTGTGAAGACTTTAGTCTATTCGCGGTTTTATTCACACTGTTTTAATCAAACACATGAGAAATCACCCCACGTGTGACGTGCTTGGTCTTTCATAATTATGTCGCGTATCACAAGCGTTNGAATCAAACACATGAGAAATCACCCCACGTGTGACGTGCTTGGTCTTTCATAATTATGTCGCGTATCACAAGCGTTTTATACTTGTGTGAACATAAAAGTACCTTACTGGTGGTTAAATTGACATTTACTTATATTTTATTTATAAATTATAGTGTTTAATTTACAATTAGTATGAATAAAAGCGGGTAGAAAATAACGTGTGTTGGTAATACCGAGTAAGAAATAGTTCTTAAGCATAATGTTATTACACTTGAGCGCGCACGAATGCGGTGCGCTTTCTCTCATGTGAAATTTTTGTAGGCTTCTTTGTACGAAACTAAGGAATATGCTGGAAGTAGATCTTTAGCAGGGCTTCACAAAAGTTGGAAGTGTCCGTGAATGGACTGTATACCCTATGAAAGCTCTTCACGGTAAATTGAGAACGTTCAAAAGTCCCGCTTAAGGGGACTGTCTAGTTGTCATATGGCAAAATTCGCGTTATTGTGTGGCTGAAAAGCAAACTTCAAGACGCTGTAAGCTCGTTCGACTTCTGCCATCCGCCGACAATGTGAATGGGACGTCCCAGAAACGATTTCAGCCAACAGTAAAATCTCTGCGGTTTAGCAACCAATCTCCGGTGAAGCTGTGACTCGTGTAAATAATAACGTACAGTTGCCAGTAGCCAATTTAATCTCGAATTGCTCTCTCAAGTAGACGACAGGACAATAATGTTTAACACGTTACCAGAAAATAACACTAATTTTGCACGTCTCTGCACAAGAGTCTCATTGTTAACAGTTGTGTCTATACTAATTTTTTTAAAAAAACTATGGAATATTTTAGTGTAGATATTTTAACTGGAAAGAAATTAAAGTAGATATTTTGTCGCCCATTCATAAATTTGGTTATCGAAACATAAATGTGGTCGTTGAAAATTGCCAATCTTTCTCGAAAATACTTCGGGACAAGTTGTGTTCCAAAACACTGTAGTCCAGAACCGCATTCGTAATTGGATCATTTGCATTGTTACGCGTCTCATTTGCCGGCCTGCGAATCACGGACGGTCAGTACCGGAGAAACTTGATGATGATTGACTCACTCGTGTAACAAGACTCTCTTCGCACAAGGACAAACGGCCGATAGCCAAATAAAGACCGCAAGTGTGCACATAGGATATTGAAGTCTAGCCTCAGCGTGAATCTTTTCGCGACAGACAGG
>NQII01003751.1:230716-242530 GCA_002778355.1 Clitarchus hookeri | reverse complement strand
CGAACCCTGTACACCAAGGTTGAAAGCGATTGGTCTGTCCTCGACCTCGACGGCCCCGGCGAAGGCGAGCGAAGATGCACAGAATCAGTGTGACGCTAAGGGCGAAGCTAGCCGACGCATCTAATGCAACGTCGCCTCTGCACGCAAGACACTAAATTTGGAGTGCAGTGTTCTCGTCCTGTTCGAGTGGAAATGCGAAACTTTTAAGGGCCATCCGCAGTCGAACAAATGCCATGTAAATTAACAGCCTTCTCCAAGACACTACACGGAAAGCTGNTCCGCAGTCGAACAAATGCCATGTAAATTAACAGCCTTCTCCAAGGCACTACACGGAAAGCTGGAAACCGAGTGAATGTTTTGCAAACTGAATTGTTAAATAACTAAAGTTACACTCACGCGAGACTGCATGAAAATGTTCCACATGACACTGAGAGGCGAACCCGTCATTTCCTGGTGGAAAATTTTCAGCAAATTTCAATACAGGCCCCTCTACAAGTTCCGCATGTCTTAATGTATTATGTCTTTATAATGGGCAGCGGTGGCGTAGTGGCCAGGGCGCTCGCCTCCTACCACGGTGATCCGGGTTCTATCCCCCGCGGGTTCACTCCCGGATTTTCGCATGTGGGAATCGTGCTGGACGATGCCGCTTGCCGGCGGGTTTTCNCTGAGAGGCGAACCCGTCATTTCCTGGTGGAAAATTTTCAGCAAATTTCAATACAGGCCCCTCTACAAGTTCCGCAGGTCTTAATGTATTATGTCTTTATAATGGGCAGCGGTGGCGTAGTGGCCAGGGCGCTCGCCTCCTACCACGGTGATCCGGGTTCTATCCCTCGCGGGGTTCACTCCCGGATTTTCGCATGTGGGAATCGTGCTGGACGATGCCGCTTGCCGGCGGGTTTTCTCGGGGTACTCCCGTTTCCCCCACCCTCGCATTCCAGCGCCGCTCCATTCTAGGGTCTCACATCTGTCATGATCGGGGATGACGGTCACTTACGGGTCCCAGCTAGAAAGACCGTAACTCGGAGGGTGTTGCCTTGCCCTGGGTGCACTCCCCCACACGCCATTATTATTATGTCTTTATACATAGTGGTTTGAAATTTCATTTATTTTGGCCACATGGGAAAAGCTTTGAGACAATTGTTACTATGCACGTTCCAGGAGAGTCCAATGTCTCATTTATTTTCGCTGGAAGTAGAAAAAAAAACTTGTGTTTTCAAACACACTACACGCTGCAACAAACTTCGTGTAACATGCACGTGGGTGACTTAACAATGCGTGCAGAATGGCAGCTGATTGTTATCTGCCCTTGAACCCTGGTGTAGTGCCGAGAACACGTTACCCGTTCGAAATTCGGCAAATTCATGTTCACTGAGAAAAAATATCCATTATTATTGCGTGGAAGGGCGAGAAGAATAGACGGGCCACTCTGCTAGCCGCTGGAAGACAATGGTAGGATATCAAGGCTCAATCTCATCAACCATATTTCTTGGTAATTTAAGGTTTTAAGAAAAAAATTCTGAAAATGCAACTATAGTCCTCTTAGCTGTTTACCTCACTCTGCTGCACGTGCCTAACATCTGGCAATTAAATTGTATTTAATCTCTAAACAGTATAAAACAAAGTCGCTTATCCGCGTCTGTCTGTGTGTTCGCTTAGCACTTCTAAACTGCTTGATGGGTTTTAATGAGGTTTTCAACATCATTTAGAGAATTTATTGAGGAAGATTTTTGGTGTTAAATAGATTTATATTTAATGTCAGGATAGTAGAGAAATGTCGAACCGTTAGTAATCAAGTCGTAAAAAACAGCTTTTAGGGCGCTTACACGGCTTGCGCTGACTAAACCATAAGATATACATCAAATTAATGTACTACGGAATTGTAGCTCTCAAAAAGGTCTACAGAAAAGTCAGCGATAGCATATGTGTTTAAGGATGACCCACAGTAACCATTTTCGTCTTTAAAAGCATCGCTGTAAACACCAAATTGTTACCGGGTGAAGCCGGACCGTTTCGCTAGTTTACTATACACCGAACACATTGGCGATTTTAAATTAAATGTGACGTTAGGTGTAACATAATTACGGTGCGTTGAACCACAAAAGTTGGATTTACTAGTGCTGATCCATATTTCTGATCTCCTATCTCTTGCCACGACAAGGTTCATACGTACTCGCAGGTGTGGCGAAAGCAATCCTACGTGAAGCAGGATCCCGAATGCAAACCCAATCCCCCCAGGACTGAGATTGGATTGTACAGCCACACTGCTAACCTACCCAAGGAATTTTTTTCCCCCCAGTCTCTCTAATAGCGATGGCCAGAGAAGATAAATGGGGGACACAGAACATACATATGCCCAGAACGTTAAGAAGACACGTGTTAAATTTATCGGGGTAGGAGTGAAGCGATTTCTACGCAGACTAAGCATCTGCTCTAGTACCGTGGGACTTTAGGGTGGACAACTTCTCTATAGTTCATTCCCGGTTACTTCCAGCTTTTCTGAAGCCCTGGTAAAGTTATTCTTCCTGGATATTCCTCCGCCTCATGCAAACAAAGCTTAACAGGATCTAGAAAATTACACCAAAAGGACAATGCACGACATTCGCGCATTCTATTCGAGAAAATTTTACAGAGGGACTATTTTCTCCGTGTTTTAATTCATACAAATTAAATATTATAATTTTCGAATNTCCTACCAGGTATTACCAACATAACTATTTTCTCCGTGTTTTAATTCATACAAATTAAATATTATAATTTTCGAATAGAATACAAGTATATGTTCAACTTATCCAAAAATAAGGTACCTTTGTGTTAACACAAATATAAAACGCTTGTGATGTATGACATATCTGGGAAACACCCAAGCACGTCATGAATGGGGTAATTTTTCAAAGGTTTGATTAAAAAAGTGTGAAGAAACCGCGAATAGACCACAAAACTCGAAAACTAAGAAAACGAATGAAAAGAAACGAAACGAGGATTATAAAATAACCGTGAGTTTCAATTTATTTTTTTTACAATTAATAATATTGATTTCTTTATACTGAGCATATCAGTACTTACGCATGTGCACTCGATGACGTCTCTTCAATTAGTTGCGAGCAAATAATCGAGATCAGGGACAAGGAAAACAGTAAACTCACATTTCCTAACAACTGTAGCGGTAACAAGAGATTTCTTAATCACCCGCAAAGAAAAATCTGAAAAAACTTACACGCCACTTGAATTTTAAGTAGTAAGTAGTATTGGAGTAGAGCAAAAAATAGTAAATATGATTTACATGGTTTATCGAGGAAAAAATGAACATTTTCGTGTGATTAAATAAAGAATGTTCACAGCACAGCATTAAGTTCCGTTGCACAAAAAATTATTTATTGATAATAAGTAAAAAAATACTATCATTCAAGTTTAAAAAAGCTGGCATTTTTATTTTTAATATTTATAAATAATCTGGCAGAACAAAGTAAAAAAAAGTCTTAAAAAGGATGGCATATCCTTTTGTCGGACGTCTGGTAACCCTAGCAGCGAATTCCGAGGCCCCGTCCACAATCCACATGGCTTAAATAACTTAAGTTGCACGGCATAACGAGCGAAGTTCTCTGTCCACAATCTGCGTTAACGTAAAAAAAAAAAAAAAAAACAGAACTGACTAATCACAATAGAGCAGACGAATGTAAAATATTTTTTTCTCGCACCAAAATTTTTTGCATTCGTGAGTTGGCTATCTTGATTTGAACAGTTTTTATGATCCTTCACATTCTCATTGGCCGGCGTTAAAAACTTGGCGTGATATGCTCAGTCGAGTCAAGCAAGTCACGCCAAATACTAGTGGTGGACGTTGCAAGTTAAAACACTGATATTTACTTCTTTATACTATGCATGTTATGCGCGCCATGCCGATTGTGGACGGCGACTAACGTCGCACGCCAACGCAATTGTTACACAAATAATTTTAATGATTTTAGTTTTTAAATTTTTTTTAAATTTTAATAATACTGTAAACAATTGCATATTAATAAAATTAATTTAAATATTACGTCATTGTACATTTCCTTCTATAATCTATTCGCGGCTTCTTCACACTTTAATAATCAAACCTTATGTATGGCGTGTTAGGTTTTTTTCCTAAATATGCCACACATAACAAGCGCTCAATACTTGTGTTAACAAAATGGTATCTTATTTATGGTTCAATTTCACTTTCAACTGCATTTTATTTATAAATTGCATTCCATTTAGTATGAACATGTGTAAAATCATACAGAAAATGGGCGTGTTGGTATTGCTTAGTAAGAAGTAAGCTCTCTTGGAAAATGTTGTTGAACAGGGTGCGCACGAATGCGGTACGTTGTTCCTTCTGCGTAATTTACTAGACTCGGTTAAGCTTTGTTTGCACGAGGCGGAGGAACATCCTGGAGGTGGAACTTAAGCAGGGCTTCAAGAAGTCCCCACGAGTTGATTGTGTAGAGCAAATCTTCGGAGCAATCGTGACACGAAAGAAACAAAACTCACCCTTTTTTTTTTTCTAACTATAAAACTAAGTGTTATGTGTGATCCCGAGGTAGGGACGGGGGTTAATTGCGTCTCAGGGCTAAGCCCAATACGCCTACAAGGGAAGGAATTCTCGCAAAGAGACACGCATCGAGGCAGCGAGGGATTGGACTGCCGTGGCCAGCTTTCCGGGCCGTGACAACCTCCCTGAGCGTACTTGTAGCTGAACTACTATACTAAGTAGAGAAAGGAGAAAACCGGCATAGTCACCGTGGAAAACTCACCCTTGACGACGGCGGGGTTGGCGGTGAGCGAGTCCAACCACTGCGTGTAGCTGTACTCTGGTCTCACGCCGCCGTATCTCTCCGGCAGGTACTTGGGATCGACGTGGGCGTGCAAGGATTCCACGTCGACGCCGTGGAAGAAGATCTGCAAGCATTCCGCACGCACGTGAACCCCCCTTCAGGATAAGACGTCGCCGCGAACACACCCTGCCTTCGCATTCTGTACTGAGGCCAGAAATACACTGAAGAGCCAAAAAAACTGGCATAGGCGTGCGTATGCAAATAACAGAGGTATGGAACCAATCAAAGTAACGCGATGTGGTCGGCAGCTAGATCGGTTACTGCTGCTACAATGGCAGGTTATCAAGATTTAAGTGAGTTTGAACGTGGTGTTATAGTCGGCGCACGAGAGATGCAACGTAGCATCTCCGAGGTAGCGATAACATTTGGACGTTCGCGTACGACCATTTCACGAGTGTACCGTGAATATCGGGAATCCGGTAAAACATCACATCTTCGACATCGCTGTGGCCGGAAAAAGATCGTGAAAGAACGGGACAAACGACGACTGACGAGAATCATTAAACGTGACAGACGTGAAACCCTTTATCGAATTGGTGCAGAATGGATTTGTGGACTGTCTTGCAGGATTCATGGTGTGAATTACTTCCTGCATACCTTCAGACATTAGTCGAGCCCGTGCCACATCGTCTTGTGGCACTTCCACGTGCTCGAGGGAACCCTGCACGATATTAGGAAGGTGTACCAGTTCTTTTTGGCTATTCAGTGTATAATCAAATTCCAACAAAAACCAAGACGGAACAACGCGAAAACGAATACCAGGCCTGTAAAGCAGTGCGAGTTCACAATCGTCAACAAACTCGACGGAATCCTCGAACATCGTAAATCTCCGAAATAGAAAAGAACCGACCCAACTCGCACAAACGAACGGACGACGCAGACACAAAGGGACGCCGATGCGCCGACGCCAAGGTGCAAAAATCACGACCGTCTCCGCCGTTGGTGTATGGAGTTCTCTCGTCACGAACATATGTTTTTATGTAAACACAGCAACACTTAAAACACTCAAACATTACTAGAAATTGTAAAAGATATTATTCCATAAAAAAAATCTTATTCATATTCATTACTGTAACCACAAGGTTGTAGGTGAGCGAATGGAGTTACGGACTCTAGATATTTTGATTCGTATGAAATCTCGCCCCAATGGAAAATATTTTATCTCTTTTCAATGTATTTTTTTTTATTCACAGTAGAACACTAACGTAAATTAAAGACTTTACTCCTTAATCTCTTTAATCTTTAGGTTGGAAGTATAAAAAAGCTAACTATCGGAGGGGTTCCGTCAAATTTACGGTAGGTATGTTATTGGAAAAGCAACGTGTCCTTTATATTACGGAAAGTTCTGGAGAAAGTTCTTACATGCATTTTTTTTACGTAAACTACCGGAACAATACACAGCGTACACTTTAAAACGACGAAAGAAATTAAATGCGTGAATACAAGCTGACTATTGGTGTGCAGAGATCAGTTGCGCAGTACCTTACTGCGCATCCTCTCGTCCAGCAGCGGCCTGAATATGGAGAAAATGATGTCGAACACCCAGGACTGGTTCACGATGTGGATGGCGTGTATCCTGATGGGGAAGCTGGTCTGAAACAAAACAGAACGCAATTCTTACATAAAACGATTAACGATGAAACATTTCATTTCATATCGAAGAACTGTGCAAGGGATTCTGAAGCATCAAAACATTTCATCTTAAACTGCAGGCGAAATCTTTTAAATCCGTTATCACTTGGTTCACTGGCTCACGCTTGAATGGTAGACTTTTCATTCTCAAGAGCGAACTCTGAAACGTCAATTCACTCCACAAATTTCTGAAAGCTAGCCTATAAATAAAAGGAGAAGAGGAGTGCTGCAAAAGAAATTATATTCAATTTTAGAGCTGCTGAAGGAAATATTCGGAACGAATGTACCTGAGAAAGGAAGCATTGATACAAGAATTTACGTAAGGATATTCAGAACCACCAGTTACGTCAAAACATAAAGTAAGTGCATACAAAATTTCATTATTGTCACGGTTATTAAATAATCTATTATTTATTACCGCGCACATAACACATGCATATAATTATACACTTGAGACAAAACTGGCAGAAGCAAGGGGGGAAAAAAAGCAATATTGGAAGCGAGTTTATAAAATGTTTATAAGAAATTACTGTATTATATTTTGGGGATCATTTTACAGTTTTTCCTGGAATCGCAGAAATGTAGATTCGATTAAGGCGCAAGACAACACAAGAAAAGAATTTAGAGAGAAGAAGTATTCCATCTTAGGCCCTAAATGTTAAACATTTATCTTCAGGACTGCTTCACGAAAGAATTTTATTAAGTCTTTTTCGATTGGCACCAAATTTAATTGATTACAAGCTGTACCACAGGCTATAATAGGCTGTTCACGATAATGTGAGCACTTTTGAGGCCCTAGTTACTTTTATCCTATCAGTCATTTTTTTATCCTTTAACCACTTAAATATTGCCATGTAAGTAATAAACACAGTGTATACAGGCTGATTCTAAAATCATGGGACAAACATTGAGGGGTGGTAGAGTGTTAAGGGGTGGTAGAGCTCACTAAAACAAACAATTAATGTATAGGAATATATGGGTGGAAGTGACGCGTTGAGGCACAAACAAAAAAACATAACACATTAACGGAAACATAAAATGTTCATTAGCAGCATACTTAACGAGTGATTACGTACAGAAAATGTTAAAACCGTTGCTGGAAATGCATCCACCAACAGTCACGCATGCTTGGCGACCTCTACATATGGCGTGATTGGCTGACAATGGTGGCGTGCGTGAAATACCCGGCGTATTTGAATCTGTTCGCCAATCACTCCACCGACGATACCAATCTTGCATTACTGTCGGTGGTAGCAATTTTGAGCAATTATTATAAACATTGCTGTGAAATGGCATTTAGCGGCGACGTTGTAAATAAACTATCTGTTGCGTTTCATGTGTTATTTTTGTGTTTGTGCCTCAACGCGTCACTCCCGCCCGTATATTCCTATACAATAATTGTTGGTTTTAGTGAGCTCTACCACCCCTCAATGTTTGTCCCATGATTTTAGAATCACCCTGTATATTTCACCGGACTCTTAAGTTAACGCCTACGGCTGCAATTACATATATTTATTGACTATTATTCCAAATGAGAGGGCTTCAAAATATTCTCACTTTACTGCGAATAGCATATGACATTTGTTGTCTGCATATATATATATATATATATATATATATATATATATATATATATATTTATTTATTTATATAGAAATATAAAATAAATAAATTTATACTATAAATAATTATGCATATTCGTTTCTGATAAATATGTAATAGTATCTGTGTGTTTTCTTTAAGGCTAACACAAGTAATCAACCGATGAGAAACATCGGTGACGATCAATCGTCTGCTGGATATGGTGCTGGGGGAACCTCCGGAAATATAAGCTTTTTTAAATCAATTTCTTAAATTTTTTTTGTAATTTTTAATTTTTCTTAATTTTTGGGTTTAAGGTCATACAAGGTCATGATATCAAGATCAAAGGTCAATGTTAAGGTCAATTGGATTCAATATGGTTGTTGGGTGANATTACCAGATAACGCAGGGGGGTACAATTTGGCAACCACGGTTGAAGGCATTCGTGAAATGTAAACGTACTTTAATAAGAAATTGTCGCTTACTTAATTTTAAAAAGTCATGCACGTAAATTGAGCATTCGAAATGATGCATAAGACGAAGCCTTTAAGGGCGATGGCTACAAAAAATATTTTATATATTCGTACCATATACTGTTCAACTTTTAGACATTATCTGTGATTATTCTTTACTCGAAAAATTTTGAGCATTTAGTTTTTACATAAGTACGTGTCAAAGTAATTTAAATACAGAAATGGAATGATTCACACCGAAAGTNGTTGAGCATTTAGTTTTTACATAAGTACGTGTCAAAGTAATTTAAATACAGAAATGGAATGATTCACACCGAAAGTATATACCAAGAACTAAATCAATATATCTATAAAATTGCACAAGTAAATGTTTTTGCAATCTCAAAATATGGTTCGAAATAAGGAAGTTCTTGCATATTTTAGATTGGTGACTACCCCTGAATTTTTATTAAATAACTTTTGCTGAACGACAAAACCTTTAAGTTGTCGTTGTTAAGTTTTCTGAAAATACGTAGTTTATTTTATTCGTACAATAAAAAACCAGTAAAATTTCGACTTTGACATGTAATTTTGCAATAACCATGGGATCTAAAAAATATATCGAGGAAAAAGTAGTCACAAATAATGTCTACAAGTTGAACAGTACGTGGTACAAATATAAAATATACTCCACTCTAGGTTACTTCCTCCTTTTCTGAAGCCCTGCTAAAGGTTTATTTCAAGGATATTCCTCCGCCTCATGTTAACAAAGCTTGGAAAAATGACAACTTAGAGCCAATGAACCGCAGTCGTGCGCACTCAGTGTCGCATATGAACTGTTTCTTACTAGACATTACCAACAAAAAGTTTTCTCTACGTGTTTATTCATATCAGTTATAAATTAAATATTGTAATTTGTAGACACAATATAAGGAAAAGTTCAATTTAACGAAAAAATAAGGTACTTTAACGTTAACAAACAAAACGCTTCTGGTACTGTTAGGAGAAAACCAAACACGTAAAATGGGGCGTCTCTCCAAAGATTTGATTCGAAAAGTGTAAAGAAACTAGCGAATAGATTGTAACAAGTTTTGACCTTGGCCAACGCGCGTAAACGTGAAGCAGATGTGTGACGTGAGCTAGATGGAGATGAGGCGCGTACACACCACGAGTAGCTGCACGACCTTGCCGGCGACGCCGGGGGAGATGTTCCAGGCGTGGTACAAGGAGACATCCGCCATGTCGAAGACGCAGACGGCACCCAACACCTGCGTCCTCTGCTCCAGCACCGCCAGCTCCATGAGAACCACGGAGGCCTTCAGCAGCTCAGCCACCGGGTAGTCGCCCGGCTTCCAGTTACCTGTAAGCACCGTAGTTGCCTGGCTTCCAGTTACCTGCAAGCACCGTAGTTGCCTGGCTTCCAGTTACCTGCACGCACCCGCACAGCGCCGACCCGCTACAGGCCGCTTAAGATCTACTTGTATGCACGTTGTGTGTTCTTCCGCCTTCTGTAAAACCTAACAGTGCCAAGAGCCTTGACACACCCCTCCAACACACGTGCTGCAACGAGCGAACATGAAGAAGGCGGAAGACGCTGAGAATACAGGCTACCTATTTCCCCAAGACCCGAATGAACTTGTTGATAGACTCAAGTTGATGGTAGAGGAGAATCACTCGGAATCATACACGGNTTTCCCCAAGACCCGAATGAACTTGTTGATAGACTCAAGTTGATGGTAGAGGAGAATCACTCGGAATCATACACGGAAAATTCACAAGGCAGAATGGAACGAAGCTGGTGCGCTTCTAGCTTATATCAGATTTCTGGAACTATTTTCCTTGTATCTCTCCGAGGACAATCTGTACGAAGTTCAATTCGCGCAACGACCAATGGCGAAGCATGGTGGGAGCCTGGTGAAGTTCTAGGAACTTTTNATCTGTACGAAGTTCAATTCGCGCAACGACCAATGGCGAAGCATGGTGGGAGCCTGGTGAAGTTCTAGGAACTTTTAGAGCAAAGCGCGAATACAGTTTCCACAGGAAGTGATCAAATATACCGCCGGACCTGGATATATACTTTTTAAAGCGAGATTATTAAATAAAATGCCC
The DNA here is from genome assembly GCA_002778355.1 of Clitarchus hookeri. NCBI lineage: Eukaryota > Metazoa > Arthropoda > Insecta > Phasmatodea > Phasmatidae > Clitarchus > Clitarchus hookeri. The sequence goes on along the minus strand of NQII01003751.1, from coordinate 231,900 downwards.
AACATTCAGTTTTGGAGGTAGGAATACACAATTTTATTTTAAAATAGGGGGAATTTATTTTAACTTACGACCCACATTCACCACACTTAGCTCTGCAACACCTCAATCAGCACCACAATNATAGGGGGAATTTATTTTAACTTACGACCCACATTCACCACACTTAGCTCTGCAACACCTCAATCAGCACCACAATTAGCACCACACGCATCACAATCAGCACCACACGTATCACAATCAGCACCACATGTCCCACAATCAGCATCACATGCACCTCAGTAAGCACCACACACACCACAATAAGCACCACACACATCACAATCAGCACCACAATCAGCACCGCACGCATCACAANAGCACCACACACATCACAATCAGCACCACAATCAGCACCACACGCATCACAATCAGCACCACACGTATCACAATCAGCACCACATGCCCCACAATCAGCATCACATGCACCACAATAAGCACCACACACACCACAATTAGCACTAGATACATCACAATCAGCACCATAATCAGTACCACATGCACAATAATCAGCACCGCACTTAGTACTGCACGCACCACAATCAGGACTGGGTTCCACTTATGTGGTTCGTATATATAATAATGATAATCACCTAAAGCCTGCCTACCTGTCTGCATGTGATGTCTCAATGCCTGCATGCGATTGGTTAGCTGCAGTCACGTGGCAACTCGGTGATTGGCTGGTCGATGTCCGAACAATGTATTAATAGTGTAATACGATTGGTTCAAAGCCAATATGATGTCATAGAGCTTGCATACAAGTATCTTATAGGTAATTGGGGGAGGGGGATTAGCTGGGAGGCTTAGTTTGTCAATGGCTAATGCGAAAGGTGGATCGTCTCGGCTAGATTCTACGCCAGGTAATCCATGGCCAGTTACGTTAAAGTGGAGTGTATATTGCACCTTGAACTTCATCAGACGGGTCTCCTATGGGAGTGCCGTCATCGATGACCTCGTCAAGGCTTTGTTGCTGTTACTGCGAGAAGCTATTTACTAAAAGCTACAATGCTCGGAGACATGAGGTCAACTGTATTCAGAATGTGAGGCGTGCAACTTGTTCGTGTGAAAAATGCAAATCGCAGTTTGGACGGCGAAGTGACAACATGAAAAGACATCTCGAAACCTGTACCGGTCTACCCCCCCCCCCC
>NQII01003751.1:209936-228738 GCA_002778355.1 Clitarchus hookeri | reverse complement strand
GCAAGACGACGTGGCATGGACTCGACTAATGTCTGAAGGTATGCAGGAGGTAATTCACACCATGAATCCTGCAGGGCAGTCCGCAAATCCAATCTGCGCCAATTTGAGAAAGGGTTGCATGTCTGTAACGTTTAATGATTCTCGTCAGTCGTCGTTTGTCCCGTCCTTTCACGATCTTTTTCCGGCCGCGGCGATGTCGAAGATGTGAGGTTTTACCGGATTCCCGATATTCACGGTACAATCGTGAAATGGTCGTACGCGAACATCTAAATGTTATCGCTACCTCGGAGATGCTATGTCCCATCTCTCATGCGCCGACTATAACACCACGTTCAAACTCACTTAAATCGTGATAACCTGCCATTGTAGCAGCAGTAACCGATATAGCTGCCGACCGCATGGCGTTACTCTGATTGGTTCCATACCTCTGTTATTTGTATACGCACGCCTATAACAGTTTTTTTTTTTGGCTCTTCAGTGTACATCACGCATTTTGCATTTTGTTTTGGGCATCGACAAGCCACAGGGCATTGCCTCGTGCATGTTATAAAAAAAATTAATTGCTTGAGTACTCTTGCCGTTATAATTTATGTAACCGCCTGCTGGAAAAATTTATTATTTCTTGCCTGCAGTCACTTGTCGGAAATTAATAAAGACAGTAAAGATGTATTAGTTTGATAAAGCTTTAGAACCCTATTATTTATGTTGTGTCGTGCGAAAAATTTCGTTAGAAATTCTTAAATGGAACTTATGGCAAATATAACGAAAATTCAAGGTGGCTGTGACTGAACCTTCTTAAGGGGTCCGCCTGCCTTGCACGCTTAACTGCGTTGCAGTGTGTTCGAAATCCAGGTTGTTTTTTACTAAAATATTAAACGCGCATCCCACGTGGTAGTCTACGAAAATACTATGCCTGTCGGTTACTTCCAAGATGCCACGCACATTAGAAACACCATTTCAGAGCACTCAAACATAGCCAAAACCGACTTTTTTTTCTTCTTCGAAGCGCTGCATCTCAAAAATGTACGCGTTGTACACACACAGAAGCAATCGAGAGGCACGCATTGGCCCTTGCTACAGACTTCCCAGCAATAAAATTATAGGGTCAGCGCTGAAACTCCCATAGGTACACGCAGGGCAGGACTTAGAGACCCAGGGCCCCTAGGCAATTACAGAGTCCGGGCCCCCCTTTTTGGTAATTTAACAAAATAAACCTATTTTATTATATATTTGATTTGGCTACTGTAATAATAAATAGCGCCGTATTCTCATGTGTCCTCTATTAATTTAATTGCTGTTGTATATTTGTACTTTCCTATTTGATTTTCTTGATAANCCCCCCTCCCGAAGCAAGTGCCTCAGGCAAGTGCCTTGTTTGCCTAGGCGGAAGTCCGGCACTGGGTACACGCAGCATGACGAGAACACTGCACGCCAGTTCAGAGCATTGCGCGTGGCAATATCGCCCTTATCGCTCCAGCCAGGCGGGTTCCTTAAGGAGCGGATGCTTACCTATCCTGTATATGAGGACTCGCCTTCCCGTCTGTTCGCGGTACGGCAGCGCGTTCACGATCCGGTCCTCGCCGATGTACTTGAGTTGCAGGGGGTTCACTCCCTCGTGCAGCTCGGGGTTGTTCTCCTTGAATGCGTAGTAGTTCACCATCTGCAACAAGAGGTGCCAGTAGTTCACTCACCCGACCCGTCAGCGTTACCGGGTCATCGCATACAAGCGTACAGGCCATTACACACGATCAAATATTTAATTGAACTAAACAAACTGAATTAAAAATTGATTGTACGCAGAACGTGTTTCACGTGCACTTCAATTGATAGAATTCAATAGAAATAGATGTATTACTTCAAAGTCTTTAAACGCTTTTCACACACGCAGTTGTATTAAATAAATATCTAAGTGGAAACTTAAAACATTTTTCACAGATATATCAGTGAAAATAAAATCTTACAAATATGTCCAGCAATTTTTTTTTAAACCTCTACAATCCGTGCAGTGCACGAACACGTTACGCGCCCGCTGCTTCGCATCGCTTGCGAGAGCGGAAATCTGTGAAGGTCACGCATGTAACCCAAGAGTGGGTGGCGAAGACGATACCAGCTTACACAGGCTTGCCGCCCCACCTGGCACCGCGATAAACCTTTCGCAGCTCGCGCGCTCCTGACCTTCGGCAGATTGTATTTCTGCGTTTATCTGAAGAATTTTCTGGTAACTGACCTGATTTCTCCCAGCGTGAATCGGGGTGCGGGGAATGTTCCAGATCTTGGCAGAGGATACTATTAAAGTGCGTCGGGCCTCCGAGCGGAGAGTTTATGAGAGTCGGGAGTTCGGGAGATTGTGCAGCCTTAGCGATAGACGACGAACCAGGAGAGCAACGAGTGACGCCGGAAGTGATCAGCGGGAGGGAAATCTGCGACTACGAGCATCAGAACAGTGAAGGTGCGACTGGCAGGCTGGACTGTTGGACTGGATGTGTGAGTGAAATACATTACAAATGATAGCAACAAACGTACTGAACATGTGTTAATGTCGAGTGTGAGTTAATTGACTATTACCAAACATAGACATAGAGAAGGACTTTAATTATAGTTGAGATACACATTAAATACTGGGCTCATTGAGAAATAAAAGGAGTAATAGTGGAGATAGGACAATCCTGTAAATAACAGCTGTGTAAATAAATTAAAATATAATTTAGCTCTTGTTTTTTTATTAAGACCTCCATCTCTCACAAACTCGGATACGCTCCTATAGCGTCTGGTAAAAAACGCAATTTGTCAAAAATAAAAACTAACTTTTTTATAATATATTATATATTTACTTTGCACCTAATAAATACAACTATGTAAATATTTTTGCTGCTCAGATGTAAATAAACTACTGTATTAAGACGTCACATTTTATTTTTATACTGTTTTAATAATTCGGAATTGTTGTTTAAAAACTTTGAAGAAAATAGAGAACGTGTTATAAACGAAAATCGTTGAAAGAAGAGTCATTCAATGACTTTCGTTACAGTAATGGTAAGAGCCAAATCCGCGATATGATTCAATTTTTGCGCCCCAAGTTGCTACGCAAGTATTTCGGAGCCAAAAATTTACCTTTCAATGCATTACAGTGTGACGTAAAAAGCTAAGTTTAAATCGTATACAAAATATAACCACAATCCAATGTTGAAAAAATATTTTTTTAAGTTGCGAAACATTGTTAAACCTATTCGGGTAGCTTTTACTTTTCACTTAAGACTTGGCACCACCCATTTTGCAGAAATATATTGTTATCGAGTCATTATTCCGGATTCATGGTAATAACAGAGAATAATGTACGATTATAGAAAATTTACATTTTACGAGTACTTTAATTTTTTTTGCGTATTTTTAATTGGGTGTTATCTGCTTGTTGTAAAAAGTCGAGAACATATTTATATTTTATTAATATGTTCTTGACATTTTACAACAAGCCGATAACATACAACTGAGATTACGCACAAAAACATTAAACAACTCATAAAATGTAAATTTTATGTAATCGTACATTGTTAGTAATTACTATGAGTCCGAAATTATGACGCGAAAACGAAGTATTTCTGCAAAAAAGGTGGTGCCAATCGTTAACTAATTAATAGTTAGTCATACAGAACTCCAGTATTTCAAGGAATAAAAAAAAAAAAAGCAGACAAATATATAACATACCTTGGCCGTATTTATAAATGATTATTGAATTTTGCTTTTTCAAGTAGTACGCGTGGTGATAACAATATTTAGAATACAATGTTACACGTAAATCCTAACCGATCAGAAAAAATAAATGGCGTGTGGGGAGCGCACCCAGGGCAAGGCGATACCCTCCGAGTGACGGTCTTTCCAGCAGGGACCCGTACGTGACCGTCATCCCCGGGCATGACAGGAAATGAAACCCTAGAATGTGGTGGCGCTGGAATGCAGGGGCGGGGGGAAACGGGAGTGCCCCGAGAAAGCCCGCCGGCAAGCGGCATCGTCCAGCACGATTCCCACATGCGAAAATCCGGGAATCGAACCCGGATCGCCGTGGTGGGAGGCGAGCGCCCTGGCCACCGCGCCATCGCTGCCCCGTAACCGTTCAGAAAAGTGCAATGTTGTAAAGTTTATACTTAAATTAATATTTATTAAAAATGAATAAGTAATGTTATGTAAACTTTTCAGCTCACGTATTTTACATCACGCCCATTTGTCAATACAAGTGAAAGCCATTTTTCAGTTTCATTCAGCAATTGATGATATTAGTCATAAAGAAATGGCAAGAACCAACCCATTTGTTTGTAACACCACATATGAAAATCATTAACACACGAGGCAGAGTATTTATTACCTCACTGGATTCTGGAGGGTGCCTTGGATTGCGTGGATAAAAGCTTCCATATATTTAAAAATAAACACGCTTTAACAAGACAAATTTTGTGCCAGTTCTCATATTTGTAATTCAGGAATATCATACTTAATTTATGTAACATTCTGGATCCATTCAGATTTTTGTAACGACTAATACTGTGTTAATCATGAAAATTGAAGACATTTATTTTTATAGTTCCAAATTATGAAAATTGATAATTTATCTGTTAAATGAAAATACCCTTGAAGACTTGCATATGATTATAATGGTCCGTAATTGTTTTTATGTTTACAGTTACTTTCTTTAAAATCGAAATATCTTTTGTTGTATTTGGATGGAGGGAATTTTCCCCTTCAACTCTCCTACGGTGGATGTTTTGTCAAAAAATATTTACGAAGAAATTTTCCCAGCATCCAATTAAGTTTAAAACTGGATCTGGGACACGAGAAATTCATAAATTTTAAGTATCATTAGAATGCCGACTTATTAACATGCCCACTGCCTATTTTATCGGAGAGGATATATTTCGACTTGATAAACTTCGACATTTAGTTGAATTTTAAAACTATTTTTATAATAGAATAAACAAACTGTGTGCTATAAACTCTAACTAATTTGTTTGCAATATTGCATAGTTCAGATGCAATCTCATTATAAACATTTAACTCTTACCATATTGTCTATTATATTGTCTACTCTTTCATTGATTTTACGTTAGTTCGAAATTTCTCAGAAGCGTGTTCAACTTGTAGATAATTTTTTGCATCCAAATTTATTGTCAGGCTTGTAACTCTTTGGATTACCTCACGCAATGTTTTTATTGTAAATATAGTACTTTAAATTTTTAAGTTATTAAAAAAAATTATATTACATTTTAACTTTATTTTATAACTAGAAAATTACTTACCAGTCTTGTACTGTATTTGGTGTAACATGATACCATTTTATCCATGAATCTAGTTACTTACATACTATTTTATTAAGATAATTTAAAAAAAATCAGTAAAATTGTTTCCACGCAAGCCCGATTAAAATGCCAAGTATTAAACGATGTTGAAATTTTTGTGTAGGATAGTTCACTGATGGCTAATTTTGTGTTCATTATCTCAAATGAACTCTTGTACACAAAGATGGATGAAAGATATCTGTTGCCGATCGTTCTATTAACACAGATGGTTCTGAAATCTGGGAAGTCCAGCAGGAGAATTTTCGGAACATGTGCCAGTATTTGTGTTGGATAAAAAATTTACTTGTGAACTCATGTAATACCTGGCCTTTGACCATAATTTGAGCTGAATTTTCAAATCTAAACACGAGTTAAGTTTCAGTCCTGCCGTATTAAACTCGCCGTNGAGCCAAAAAAACTGGTACACCTGCCTAATATCGTGTAGGGCCCCCGCGAGCACGCATAAGTGCCGCAAGACGACGTGGCATGGACTCGACTAATATCTGAAGGTATGCAGGAGGCATTTAAATCTGCGCCAATTTGAGTAAGGGTTGCACGTCTGTCACGTTTAATGATTCTCGTCAGTCGTCATTTGTCCCGTTCGTTCACGATCTTTTTCTGGCCGCAGCGATGTCGAAGATGTGATGTTTTACCGGATTCCCGATATTCACGGTACACTCGTGAAATGGTCGTACGCGAAAATCCAAATTTTATCGCTGACTCGGAGATGCTATGTCCCATCTCTCGTGCGCCGACTATAACACCATGTTCAAACTAACTTAAATCTTGATAACCTGCCATTGAAGCAGCAGTAACCGATCTAGCAACTTTGCCAAACGCTTGTTGTCTTCTACAGGCGCTGCCGACCGCATCGTGTTACTCTGATATGTTCCATACCTCTGTTATTTGCATACGCACGCATATACCAGTTTTTTTTGTTCTCCAGTGTATTTAAGTATTCACAAGATGTTAAAATCTTGCTTTTAAATACTCCATACGCTCGGGTACAGATGCGTGAAGAGATGTAACTTATCGCTAACCAGTTATCAGGGTAGCCAAGAATGAACTGTATGACACGAATACGCTGTTTGTGGTAATTAAGTAATCCCACAATTATAAACGTGACTACTGCACATTTTAATGAAGTTAATGACTTGAATTTAAGCAACGTTGGCCTTGAGCTAGAAAATTTAATAGCTATGTCTTAACGTGCCATTCATACTTTAATATACTTTTATAATTAGTACTACAATGACGGGGTTCAAGCAATTTTGGCATTGAATTAGTAAATATAAGACAGTGCCATAGCGTGTAATTGATATGATAATGTTATTTAATAACTAGTATTATAATAACCCCTGTTTAAGCAATGTTGACAGTGAATTAAAAGTATAATTATTGTGTCATAATGTGTCATTAGAGTATTATGTTATTACATAATTATTAATATAATCACTGAAGTTTAAGCAATGCTGGAAGAGAATTAGCAAACGTAATGACTATGTCTTAAAGGGTCATTAATACTATTAAGTTTAATTTATTGAAAAGTGAACGGGGTGCTTTTTGTTTTAAACACACGTGAGAAATAATTGGCGCGATACAAAAAATAGCTACATTTGTAACACTTTCACGCAATCACTCGAGCGATGCATGAACTAGTTTAATAACTACTGAATGGAAATGTTAATTTTTCAGCATGTGTGCTTAGGGATACACGGAGAGTTTAAAGACGGCCCTGTTTCATAAAAGTAAAAGACTTATATAATCATATGTTGGATCATAATAGTAACTAATACAGGTTGAGTATAAAAGAATACCCCAACTTTAAAGGTCTATAATATCAAAACCAAACAACCTACAACCTTGATTGACCAATAAAATGAACCGTGGAACAGTGAAGTTTGTAAACCACACATTCATAAATGTTCAATGTGACGACAACAAGCGGCCCGAACGACATCTACGCGATAATCAAACTCGTTCCACGCTCTTGTCAGCATGTCCGGTGCGTTCAGTGCGCTGATCTAAGAAATGGACACATTTCAGACGAGGCCTGTCGAGTGGTATAAAGACGTTAACGCGCGTTATAAACAATCATTTCGGAACACCCAAACATAGTTTAAATGCTTTTTTTTTAAGGAGCTGTATCTCGAAATAAAACGTCAGATAAAGACAGAAATACTCAAGGGCGCTGCAATGGAACCTTGCTGCAGACTTCAAGACATTCTAATTATAGTGACCTTGAAGTCCCGCAGGTACTCGCAGCGCCGCGAGAACGCTGCAAGCCAGCCTTGCGCTTAGCGGGGATGGCACTGCACGTTAACTACGTCATCCTTATCGCTCCAGCGCTTCTCTGCCTCGAACGCGGAAGATAAAAATCCAGACAGACAGGCTCCTTAACTCCTATCACTTCCTACGCAAGTGGCACCTGAATAAATTACCTTTCTGAAAGTGCGCCTCCAGCTCTCGGCACGGAAGTAATAGTGCGCAATTAAAGGCAGCTAGGAAATCGAGTGGTAATGTAATTAAGTAATTCGACTTGATAGCAACGTACACGATGCAGCTGTCGATGACCATTCACTAATACTGCATTTAAAAAAATTACGCGTACACACAAATATTAATAGCGGAAGATATACAGCATGATTCTAAAATCATGGGACAAACATTGAGGGGTGGTAGAGCTCACTAAAAAAAAACAATTATTGTATAGGAATATATGGGCGGAAGTGACGCGTTGAGGCACAAACACAAAAATAACGCATGAAATGCAACACATTGTTTATTCACAACGCCGCCGCTAAATTCCTTTTTTACAGCAATGTTTATAATAATTGCTCAAAATTGCTACCACCGACAGTAATGCAAGCTTGGTAGCGCCAGTGGAGTGATTGGCGAACAGATTCAAATACGCCAGGTATTTCACGCACGCCACCATTTTCAGCCAATCACGCCATATGTAGAGGTCGCCAAGCATGCGTGACTGTTGGTGGATGCTTTTCCAGCAACTGTTTTAACATTTTCTGTACGGAATCACTCGTTAAGTGTGCTGCTAATGAACATTTTATGTTTCCGTTAATGTGGTATGTTTTTTTGTTTGTGCCTCAACGCGTCACTTCCGCCCATATATTCGTATAAATAATTGTTTTTTTTTTTAGTGAGCTCTACCACCCCTCAATGTTTTTCCCATGATTTTAGAATCAACCTGTATGTGTTACTCGTATACTTTGCATGTCAAGGAATCTGCATTGAGCCAGTTTTGCTTCGCAGGGTCTTTCATCGACTGGCTTTAAAGTTTATTTAACATTTAAAACTAAATACAAGCTTCTGCCAGGTGTTAGTATGGAACTATGCNTTCGACTGGCTTTAAAGTTTATTTAACATTTAAAACTAAATACAAGCTTCTGCCAGGTGTTAGTATGGAACTATGCCGTAAAAAATATTTCTGTAATTTTCCTAAACTGTAACGGAAGTGTATATATTCTATGAGAAATTTACCTCTTACCAAGCTGCAAGTATAGGATTGCTATTTTACAATGTTGGGAACTTCAATGCTATTTGTCTTCCCTATGAACATGTAGAAAAGCTACCGTGGATTTACTGGGAAAAGCTTCACTATTCGTTCTGAATACGTACACATAAGAAGTAAATTTCCTAACAGTTTGTTAGTGCGTTGGTAGACTGAGTATCAAAGAGTTCCGTTTTAAAAATTATGTTATTTCCTAAGTTATGTCGAAAAGGATACATTGTTTTAAATTGCGGTTTATGTGGATATGCTAAACGGGAAAGTAGAGAGGAAGTTTACGAAACCTTATAACATAATTTCACGTAAACGTACCCCTTTCGAACTTCACATGCATCCATGATCAAACAGCTCTTCGGGCAAACAACTCTTTCAACTTGAAGCTGGTGCGTTTCAAACAACTGGAAGAACGTGGCCGGCTTATAAAACACAACATGGGGATTGTCTCTTTCTATAACGTTACTCGCTTAACCCTCCTCGGGCTGTTAAAATGTAAACTGATAGAAATAAGTCATTATTGTTATTAAATAGCGTCTTCGTTAAAATTGGCCGCGCTTCAGTTGAGTCAATTGTATCTCATATCCGAACACGACATATAAAGAAATTCGTTTATGGGCTGATCATGGTAAAGTGAGCACATGTGAAACCACCCTTAAAAAAAAATATATATATATATATGCAATTGTGCACATCGGCTTGCATGTCCACAATTAATTTGGCAATGAATTAAGTAAAAAAAAAATTCCAACTTTTGACGTATTGCATGTGTAATGCTTAAATTAATGCNTTCCAACTTTTGACGTATTGCATGTGTAATGCTTAAATTAATGCCAAAACACGTTTTTTCTTTGTACTCATTATAATGCAAATTTGAGTATTAGCAACACATTAAATTCCTAACAACTTCACGTTTTCGCTTGACTTACGCAGGAATAAAATCATTAGACCCGCGGCAATGTATATTTTATATATGGCTGAAGGATAAAAATGAGAAGGAAAGTATACCTAACTCAAGCAGGGATTTTGAAAGTTCTCAGGTAATCGCGAACGACCTACAGTATGAAAGATCGATGGGAGTTAAGGTAAATAAATGAGGATATTTGCAAATTTGACAGAATTTAAGATATAGGAGCTTAATGATGCCAAGTAGAAAACATCCCTGGCGAACGAAATTATGCCGAAGCCTGCCTCGAACAGTTTCGAAGTGACGTATATGCTCGTCGTTTACGTCGTCATTAACAGCACACGACTGCCGGTGTCTTCACGTCCGTAATAACTGAGGTGCTGCTAAGAGCTCAAGTTTACTGAAACAAATTAAAGAAATTCAATTAATCACGCCTAGAATAGCGCACTTCGAATAACTTTGCGAATAGCCTCGATTAAAAAAAGAAAATAGTGCGATGACTGCTGCCTTTAGGCGAAAGCCATTAAGGTGATATTTGAATATTGTTACACATGTTGGACACATCAGGGACTTGTGAGTGAGCCTATAATAAATCATATTTATTTTCCTACATTAACATTCGCGAATTCTAATAGCCACCATTTTAGAGCATAAAAAAATTTTTTAAAGCCAAATTTTTAATTGCTACTGTAACCGTAAAACAAAAACGTGTTACATTTTCCCACTAAATTGGGGGAAATTTTTCCTGGTTGGAGCTCCTATCAAGGCACAGAGGAATAGTTCGAAGCACACTTACCGTGTGTGTCAAAGGCAAGTCTCACTGCAACCCAAGAATTATTTTACTGTCGCGCACGACATAACTCAAGCGCTGCCCTTGAATTAATTGCACATAACCCCTTGTTGTTGCGAACTGCCATCGGAATTGCCTTACCTTCCGTCCTTGTCAAGATAAAGGACGTTTCACTATGAGAACCGTTAAGAGGGTAGTATCCACTCCATCTTCGAATTTTCTTACAAATCTTCGCAATGAAAATGTATGACCAGAAATAAAACATTAAAATGTGACATAAAATAAAGAACTACTTAACGAATTTTTGGAAATTTGTAGGATTTAAATTATACCTGTATTTTCCCATCTGGGGTTGAAATTATTAAATAATAAGGTAACGTTTGATTACGATTACAAATGTGAAACTTATCATATAAGAAAAATAAGTGGTATTTCGAAATAACTGTTAAAATGTTTCCTATGCCTTGACAAGTTTGGTTTTTGAATATTCACTCCGAGAATTAAATTATGGAGTAAAATACGTAAATCCAAGATGGCAAGGGTACTTCCCCCTTAACGTATAAGAATGAAGGTATTTTAACGAAACGATCCTCGACGCATGGACATGTTGGAAATGACGATATTTTATTTCGCGCCGTGTACCCAAGTCCTTTAGTCGACGGGATCGAAAGAGAAAAGGAGAATCGGAAGTAGTTTGTAGCATTTTACAAAGTGTCTTTTTTTCAAAAGGAAAATTTACGTTTCTATATTTATTTGTTCATATACGTCTAACTAAATTGAATGTAATAACTAATTCTACATTAATTTTGTATTGTATTATCATGTTTTGTGTTATATTATTGACAAATCTTGTGCAGTTAGTACTGACAGAATAAGAAAGCAAATTAAATGTTATTTGCTAATACATCACTACTTCACTAAAATAAAGTTAATTTCTAGTCGCGTGCTGGTTGGTTGAACATAAGACGAGTACAGGCCATTCACGGTTACTTCACACTTTTATGAAGTCCTGCTTAAGATCTACTTCCAGGATATTCCTCCGCCTCAAGCAAACAAAGCTTAACCAAGACTATAAAATCACACCAAAGGGACAGCGCGACACATTTGGGCTCACTCAGAGTAGTAAAAGTTTGCGTAAGAACTTTTTCTTACAAGGCATTACCAACACACATATTTTCTCCCTGTTTTTTTTTTTTTCATATTAATTATAAATGAAATATTATACTTTATAAATAAAATATAACTAAAAGTTCAATTCGACCAATATTAAGGTACTTTTATGTTAACACAAGTATAACACGCTTGTGATAGACGGAATATATATGAAACAACCAAACACATAATATGTACATAGGATGATTTTTCAAAGGTTTGATTCAAAAGGTGTGAAGAAACCGCGAGCATTCTACAATCACTATGAACCGGACATTTTTGTAAACGTTCTATGCAGACGTATCTTACGTACACGAGTTGAGTTGAGAGATTTGGGCTGCTCTTAACAACGAGGTGCTGAGAGCCGATTAGGGTAAAAGGAGGTGAGAACGGAGCAGCGCTGGAATGCAAGGGCAGGGGAAAACGGGATATCTCCGAGAAAACACGCCGGCCAGCGGCATCGTCCGGCACGATTCCCGTTTGCGAAAATCCGAGAGTGGGCCCGGCCGGGGATTGAGCCCGGCTCGCACTGGTAAGAGGCGAGCAGTCTAACCGCTCAGCCACCGCGGCCCCTTCACGTACGCGAAATTGAAACGTGAAACGACCTTTACACTCTTCTTTCTCGCAGAACAATGGATGATGTCCGAGTAGGCTGATATAAGTGTGGTGGGAAAACGGGGAACAACATGTATGAGAGCTGCGCAGAGCTATTCTCCGTGTTACTACTTTTCTCAGCAGTGCAATAATAATAATAAAACAACATAAATAGGATTTGAGGTTAAAACAATTTTTATGCAAGTATGCGCTTTTTCGAGATATTTTTTGCACACATCCTCTAACAGAGTTCTAATGCAAATAAATTATACCCGAGTTAGTGAAAACATTTTTACTCGTATAACGTAAACAAACCTGTTCGTAAACTTTTGACAACGTGGCTTTGGCTGTTTTATTGTTGATGGCACGCGCAGGAGACGGAAAATCTCTTCGTCACAAAATCTTAAGGCCCTTACCTACCTGCGCTATTTTTCGTGTTTGAGGGCGAGAAGTGCGGCAACACTGCCACGCGCATCAAATGTGCCGTCTCCGCTGAGCGCAAGGCTCTGAACTGGCGTGCAGAGTTCTCGTAGTGCTGCGAGTATATACGGGACTATTATTTCATTGGTGGGAAGTCTGCAGGAAGGTTAAGTGCAGGGCCCCCTGAGTTGTTTTGTATTCATCCGACGCGTTTATTTCGAGATTCGGCCCTTTGAAAAGGCAGTTTATAGCCATTTTTGGAGTGCTCTGGAACGTTTTTTATTTTTAAATGCGTGTGATGTCTTGAACGCACTCAGCAGCTCTCGTCTGAAGTGAGCGTACTTTTCGTATCTCAGCACATTGGACGCACGTTTAATTGAGAGGGCCGAGATAAAAACCANCGTCTGAAGTGAGCGTACTTTTCGTATCTCAGCACATTGGACGCACGTTTAATTGAGAGGGCCGAGATAAAAACCAAGTGACACTTGCCAACTTTTTGCCCTAAAGGGAACGACATTTTACGAACAGTACAAGTGATTCCTGTATAGGTAGACACACTTTTACCTTGTAGCACGTACCTGATGTTTACTCCAAACATTTGGCACACTCTAATTGTGTGACACGCACAGTTTTTACACAGTTGTCACTTGCGTGGTTTTGTTCTCAGCCCCTCGATCGTTTCGCGGGAGAACGTATATTACGCGGTTTAAGCGCTAAGTAGGCAGGCCCCTCGTGTCTACGGGTCAAACGCGAGAACTGAGGGACAAATAACGCGGCGGCTCAGCAGACGTGGCTATGGCAGGTTTGCAGCAATGTAGTCGCAGGCGGCGAAACTACTTAGGCGGCCATGTTTGAGAAGCGAGCGGCAGCTTTGCTGGCACCCAACTTTCGAAGTTGTTCACGGTAAAGTGAGGACTTCGGAAACCAATCCTTGAAAAAAGTCACTGCCTATGTACTACAGTACACACTGGCATGCACGCCTCCAGTTAAGTTGGCAACAAATTGCTAAAAATATTTCCAAGTATTTGTTTAGTGTCGACAGTGTAATATGTAAATTTATGGCTACTTAAGTCCATGTTTTTTTTTGTTTTATACATACAAGAACACTAATTTACACATTATTAAATTTTTTTAAAATATTCTACTAGTGTCACCTGGCTGACACATGAATAAAGTGAGATGGTCCATGGTTATGTTAATCTCACTGATNAATATTTCCAAGTATTTGTTTAGTGTCGACAGTGTAATATGTAAATTTATGGCTACTTAAGTCCATGTTTTTTTTTTGTTTTATACATACAAGAACACTAATTTACACATTATTAAATTTTTTTTAAATATTCTACTAGTGTCACCTGGCTGACACATGAATAAAGTGAGATGGTCCATGGTTATGTTAATCTCACTGATNAAAATATTCTACTAGTGTCACCTGGCTGACACATGAATAAAGTGAGATGGTCCATGGTTATGTTAATCTCACTGATAGTGGAAGAACACAACATTAGAAGAAAAGTAGATCCTTAGCAGGGGTATCCAAAGTACTTAATTAACCGTAAACATACTACAACTAAATACAAAATATGCTAGGGGCCGCGGTGGTGCAGTGGTTAGGCTACTCGCCTCCCACCTGGTCGAACCGTGTTCGATTCCCGGCGGGGTCGCTTCCCGGATTTTCGCATATGGGAATCGTACAGGACGATGCCACTGGTTGGCGGGTTTTCTCGGGGATATCCCGTTCCCCCAGCTACTTCATTCCGGCGCTGCTTCATACTCGCCTCGCTTCAACCCCATCGGCTATGAAGACCTCGATGTTAAGAGTTGCCCAAATCTCTTCACTCACTCACTCAAATATACCAGTGACACATTGCGATAGTTGGTGCTGGAAACGCTTTACCTGATGATCTACTTATGTGTAGTTCTGTAGCGAACGCGTAAAGCTTAGATCGTTTTAGCATTAGACAATCGCTGAGAACTGAGGACCTGCGTACGTTACGGATGATGAATAATGTCAAAAAAATTGCTCACCAACTGATGCGCTTTCTCGACGTCGAATCGACGGGCTCTTAAAAACCGGACGAGGAAGGGATCATCCATCCTGTGAGGCTCAACTTCTCCTCGCTCTGAAACAAACACGTATTATTACAGTTACAATAAAAATAATCCAACGAAAACTTTTTATTTAAATTTTAACATTAAAATCACTATATTAAATAATAAAATAAATATAACAATTTATAAAACTAATAATATTAAACACTAAACCACAAATATAGCGATGATTTTACACGAATCGTATTTCACATGTGTTTAAGGATTATTTTCGCAGTTACGTGGTGTCACTGTCAGCATTGCCTGACGAAGTCACATCATGAAAATTGATGAGTTTACTGACAGATAGCTTTTATACGAATCAGTTCCCTCCCAGCACAATACTTAATGCAGGCAATAAAGTTTAATTTACCGAATCATGAGGTGATCTCCAAATATATGCTCAACAAGTATTTATTAACGCGAAGGATTATAATCCCGAAATTAAAAAAAAAAAANAGGTGATCTCCAAATATATGCTCAACAAGTATTTATTAACGCGAAGGATTATAATCCCGAAATTAAAAAAAAAAAAGAGATAAATATACTGGTTATTAAGGGAAGGATCTTACTAAAGCGAAGAACATAACAGATGACANTAAAAAAAAAAAAGAGATAAATATACTGGTTATTAAGGGAAGGATCTTACTAAAGCGAAGAACATAACAGATGACAAACGTAATTTTGCTTCAGTTTTTATGATGTTTGCTCCATAAACCAAATTCCGAAAGTCTTGTGGGAACTATAAACATGCCTTAAGAGCGAGTGGGGTATAAATCTGTGCGTCAAAATCTGACAACGATTCGGATATGGCGTTGGTTGTACGTTCCACATTGTGTCACGAAACCACCACCAAATAAACAAAATCATCACATAGCGCAGTAAAATTACAAAAGGGGTTTGAATTGTCCTACATATTACATCAGCGGTGCAGAGGTTGATGCACATGTGTTGGCGTGCCAAGTAGTTCAGTCGCTTCGTCGATTCGTGCAATGAGGTCCTTTTCTGATGGCGCAGAAGACTAATTTATCATGCCTTCTTGGAATACCAAATAAAATAGTCGAGAGATGTCAATTCGGCGACCGTAGTGGCAAGGAACAGATCCCCATCTAAACCATGCTTTTCCGGATTTGGGGTCCCCTTCTTAAGAAAAGATATCGGTTTGACGTCCCACACAACATACTAAGCGTTATCGGCGTTGTTTTGAATCATCTGGTATTTTGGAAACGGTGGTCTGAGGAAGTTGTTCGGACAGCAGCGACAAGACGCCTGTTAACGGGAGGTCTCAGTGGACTGCACAGTGACGACCGCAGAGCATTTGTAGAGTGAAAGTCGCTACAGGAGTGCCAGCTAGGGCTATAAGTAGGGGCAGTGATATTTCACGAAAAGGTTTCGAGATAAGATAGAGTCAAAAGCACTGTAGGGTCGTCCAGCTTCTTTGATTCGCTAAAAAATGTTCTGGCCAGTGTTAACCGTTTGCGCACGAATCACGATGGAACAGTGTTGAAGTTACTTAGTCCCGAGTGGTTTGGTCGAAAACGGACACGGCACCAGCTGCCAATGGAGGTATAACAACAACTGGGGTGTGTATATAGTATTGAAGTCTACTGTGTGCTCCGATTTTTACGCGAAAAGTCACTGGCCCTAACTATAAGATACTTGTTTGCTTGAAGCCGGGGCAAAAATTGGCGGTTGTTGCTGGGCAGAATTCCATTCTCACCTCAGAATCACGCATCCCACTTCCTGGCATGTCGACACAGAGCAGTTAAGTTTGCAGAGGTGAAACGGTTTGGCGGTTCCTTTGATGTTGGCTTGCCCATTCGCTGATTCCCTGCGCGGGGCTCCGGGGACGGCGTCGCGCCTGATCGTCAGCCGCACTCTGTTTAAGGTTCGCTGTTGGCTGGCGTGCCGGCAGGTGAATTAGTTACCGGATGGCTGATTGGCGAACGGCGTTCGGACATGTTGCTGGCCAGTGACGATACTGGCTGGAGTTAGCAATGTCGCCCCTATGAAGTCGAGGATAGTGCGGAGGGACGAATGGCTGAGACGTGGTTAAATTATCATGTAACCTACCTTAATTATGCAAGGAATGTTCAAAGGTAATGAACTCAACTAATTTCACATCGCCATGAGGCAAGCACGTTACCACAGGATACGATATGTGTCAAGACCTGTGTCCAGAAATATTGGTTCTTTTGATTGTGATATTATGAAGGACGATAATGTGTTTGTGAAGCAAGTAACTACAGCAGAAGAAAGCTACAGACTGTTAAGTTTCATGTTTGGATTCGCTCTACAAGGAATGACTGCACATAATGGATCTGGCATACTGGAGTTATGCTTTTGTAGACATCCACACAACAGCACAGTGACTAGTGTTAATTACTTTAGTCAAATAGATTCAAGAGACATAATATGTTGGCGACTGTCCGTGTGTGCGGCGACGACCTGGTGATCGAATCCATGCACCCACGTCTGGAATCACTGTTTGGGAGAGCCAGAGACTAAACCTGTTGCTCGTAGAGGGAACTGTGAATAGTACATAGCCCATCTGTGGCATTGTCCGACGTTTACTGCTACCATGCTTGGAGAAACAGGGATGTCTGCTATTCCAATAGGACAATGTTCGTCCAAATACCTTCAGTTGTTCGTCTAAATCCCTTTCAGCGCGGCCATTAGACCTGACCACCATTCAGCACGTTTGAGATACTTGACTAAGGCTAAAATTTCTTTGCATGTTTAGTAAAATATTATTTGGATACTAGCTGCCAAAACTTTTCATGTCACTATAATTAAAATATTTTTTCTTTACAACTAAGTGTTTTACGAAACATACAAATCCTTTATGTACTCCCATGCAAATAATACATTTGAAGTTATCAGTATTTGCTGGTTAAAATTCAGCTTCAGTTTTACACATTCCGTACTACCATGCTGCAAAATTTTCTCTAATTTACTTGTAAAATTACATAAATAAACTTGGAAACTAATTTCCGGAGAATTCTTCGTAAAATACAATTTGTTTTTTTTACAGTGTAGGAGTAGTCTGCCCTGGTCTTCAGTACCGGGGACAAAACTTTATTAACTGAACGAACCAGGTGGAATATGTACGAAACTCCATTCTGCGGGATACTATTGGTCACCTATATGATCCATTCTAAGCGAGATTTATGGCCTGCGTTGCTGCTAGAAGATTACTGAAACTATCATTCGACACGAAGTGCGCAATCTACAGGCACTGGCATGGCTTCGTACGAATTACCATGTGCAATACACTACCTATTGTGTGCGCCAATATAATTTCCATCGTCTAGAACAAAAGCTTCAAGCCGTATTTCATTTTAATTGTCAAGTTATTCACACAGCGCAATACCTTTTCTTATTTATCAATAGTAGTGTAAGAATGTGCGTTCAGGCACACAGGGAACTGGGAGAGGAGATAAGAATCCACCAACTATGACGTCACTGGCGAAGGTCGCGCTCGGTAGCCTTGTTGGATGTTCATCTCCCCCCTCCTCCACACTACCCGTCCCTCGGCCGGCCCTTAACCCTAGAAATTACTTAAATAAAAATAATTTTAATAAACAAATTATTTTATAAAAAAATGTGATAAAAAAAATATTGACGCACCACCTTAAATATCTAATACTGATTGTCCTTTGCGTAGAAAAATAAATGACTACTGTGTCGTCGCATATCAGAACGTATCTTAGATTTATGTGTAGATTTTTACATATATATGTATTTTTCTAAACGAAGGCTAGTTTGATCGCCACGATGTTTGTGGCGTACAAATTTATTGGGGTTCACTGATCCTCTCCTCCACCAACAAGCCACACTAAGGAGTCAATAAAATAAAATTATTTAAAAAAATACTTTTTTAAATCTAAATTTATTTCACAATTAAAAAATTAAAATTCATTAGTATTTAGTGTTATATATCAACGGACTTACCATCATCTGCTATAGCTCAAGGTGCTCTGCCCTCGTAGCTCAGAGGAGGG
>NQII01003751.1:186204-196856 GCA_002778355.1 Clitarchus hookeri | reverse complement strand
GGGGGGGGGGGGGGGGTTGTGGGCCAGCGTCGCTTCTACTATCCCTAAACCGTCACACGACACAAGCTTCACTGTATAGATTATGCTGATCTCTTACTGTTATCCATATTTGTATAGTTCTTTCAATTGTAGCACTGCCTTAAACGTTAAAATTACCATGTACCTATTGAACAGTGTACATGTGTCGATAAATGGGCCCTTGAAAATTTTTAACATATGTTCCTCTTAAGCCAATTTATCTGTATTGTGATTATTAAATGAAACAATACACTCACCACAGTTGCCTCTAATTTTCCCTTCAAAAATTAAATGAGGTGTCGTTAAAGCAAAGGTAATATATATATATTTTTAATTTTATACCATTACAGACATTTTACTTGTGTATGAATGTATGTGTCTATCGATATAGTATGCATGTACGTATGAATACAGCATGCAGGGTGGAACTGAACTTTTTTTTTTACAAACTCTGGCAGGCAATTCCTCATTAAAATAGGTATAAAATATACTGGTTGTTCGGAAACGGTTGGACATAATTTTAAGGGCTGTCAGGGCACGCCGAGAAAAACACTTTCATATAAAGAACGTGTGTTTGCGATGTTAACGATAGGCGATGGCGATTAAGTGACGCTGGTGATATGTAATGTTGACGATATGCAATTTTTGCGATATATCAAAATCGATTTTCGACACTCTCTGGGAGCGATGTAGCGTACTGATACATACACTGAAGAGCCCAAAAAAAAAACTGGTACAACTGCTTAATATCGTGTAGGGCCCCCCGAGCACGCAGAAGTGCCGCAAGACGACGTGGCATAGGCTCGACTAACGTCTGAAGGTATGCAGGAGGCAATTCACACCATGAATCCTGCAGGGCAGTACACAAATCCAGTCTGCGCCAATTTTAGAAAGGGTTGCACGTCTGTCACTTTTGATGATTCTCGCCAGTCGTCCTTTTTCCTGTTCTTTCACGATCTTTTTCCGGCCGCAGCGATGTCGAAGATGTGATGTTTTACCGGATTCCCGATATTCACGGTACACTCGTGAAATGGTCGTACGCGAACATCCAAATGTTATCGCTACCTCGGAGATGCTATGTCCCATCTCTCGTGAGCCGACTGTAACACCACGTTCAAACTCACTTAAATCTTGATAACCGGCCATTGTAGCAGCAGTAACCGATCTAGTTGCCTACTGCATCGCGTTACTCTGATTGGTTCCATACCTCTGTTATTTGCATACGTACGGCCTATACCAAATTTTTCGGCACTCCAGTGTACGTCGAAAGGATTCTGGAAAGCGGACATCGCACGGAACTGGCAGGTACTCGTTTCACGTTAACAGTACGCCGCGTTAATGTCGTGACGTCACTTACCATATTGCTTGCGCCCGAGCGGCTCAAGTGCACACGTGAACTGCCTTTACAACTCACTCGACGTACAGCAACGGACGTAGTTAGCTTTCACTTTCTCTCCGCAAGGGAAACAGTCGCATTTTATGGCCGATTGAAAGTCCCGCTTCGGCAAACGTAAAAATCAACTCGAGTGTCACTACCTCCAGCAATGATTAGTTTATTACGGATTTTAACACCGGCATAAACGTGTATTACGAGATTTCCTGTCTGAGGGTGGATTGTGGGAGCTAATGTCTTTCATAAAGCACGTTCTTGATGGCTCTCTAAACACGGCGTGAGTTATAACGACAGTTTAGTGAGCAATTCTAGAAGAACCTCATTACTTCAACATCCATCAGAGGTAACTTCAGTCAAGTTTCTCTGCCCTTCAGCAGATTTCACTTCTACTAAAAAAATTTTTCTACTGCCCGCTATTTTTCTGTTTGACAGCAACACGCAATGTATGAACAAGGAATTACTTTCAGGAACTGACTTGACTTTCTCTAGCTGCCTACGCTGACTGTAGTCTATTCGTGGTTACTTCGCACTTTTTGGATCGTACCTTTGAAAAAAACACCTGATGTTTGACGTGTTTGGTTGCTTCTTAAATAAGTCATGCATAGGGGCAGTGATATTTCGCGAAAAGATTTCGAGACAAGATAGAGTCCAAAGCACTGTAGGGTCATCCAGCTTCTTTGATTGACTAAAAAATGTTCTGGCCCGTGTTAACCGTTTGCGCAGGAATCACGAAGGTTCAGTGTCGGAGTTACTTAGTCCTGAGTGGCTTGGTCAAAGACGGACACGGCACCAGCAGCCAATGGGGGTATAACAACAGCTGAGGTGTGCATATAGTATTGAAGTCTAATGTGTGCNTACTGTGTGATCCGATTTTTACGCGAAAAGTCACTGGCCCTAGTCATGTATCACAAGCGTTTTACACTTGTGTTAACACGAAAGTATTTTATTTTTGGTTAAATTGAATTTAACTTACATTTTATCTCTAAATAATGACATTTCGTTTATAACAAACACGATTTAAGACAGAGAGAAAATAGGTGGGTTGGTAATGCCTGGTAAGAAATAGTTCTTATGCAAAATATTATTACACTGAGTGCGCACGAATTCGGTTCGTTGGCCGTCTGGTGTAATTTTCTAAGGTTTATTTTTAGGAGGCGGATGAATATCCTGGAAGTATAACTTGAGCAGGACTTCAGAAAAGTAGGAAGTAACCGTGAATAGAGTATACTAAACTTAACCATTAAAAATAATGCGCAGCAATTAGAAAAACCCAATTTTAACCAACAAGATCATAAAAAAAACTGCCGGAAGGAACATTATGTGAACAAATACACTTTTCAGAGATAAATACCAAACAGTAAACAGTAGNTAAAAAAAACTGCCGGAAGGAACATTATGTGAACAAATACACTTTTCAGAGATAAATACCAAACAGTAAACAGTAGTAGGGGATCCTCTTGGTCCCCGCGGGCAAATTGTGCCATGTTTGATTTTTATTGCTGGACACTAAAGCTATGGATTTTCGATACTATGCATTACAGATTAGAAAGTTCAATGAAAAAAATGCTGACAGTCCAACACCACTACGCAAGATCTTGAAACCATCAACTACCGCTCGTTAGAAGCATTACCGGCCATAAGTACAAAACGGAAATAACATCAATTTGGTTCACTGAATCCGTTACCGAGCCGCGAAGAATCATTTAATTCCCAACCTCGAAATAGTTCTTGCGTTGCCATGCTGGCTGGAGCAACTAACGCAGCTTTCGCAAGTATGTTACAGCTTTTTTTTTTCGAGCCCATTTAGCAGCGATGAAAACGTAGATAGAGTTTTCCCGTAATTGCTGGTCATGTTCATTTACTCGTTCGCCCCTGGGCTCGTTAACCGACGGAGCGAGCGAAACAGTTAAAATATGCCCCCCCCCCTAACTATCCTCCGCGGGGCAGTTGCCACAATGACATTGGCCTCCTTAGTAGATAGGGTATGTCGAAGCGGGCGCAACGACATCTGGCATGAGGACGTAGGAGTTTGCCGCCATCTTGGATGATGTTACTGGCGAGGCCGGTGGTCTCGTTCACATCCCCCCCCCTCCCGGCCGTTCCTAGCCCATGGCCGACAATTCCAGCGACCCGTAACCCTAAAAATAATTTTAATAAAAAAAATATTTTAATAAAAAAATTTCAAAGTATCGGCTTGCCACTTTGGAACTTTATTGATTTTCCTTAAAAAAAAAAGTCTGTGTGCATAGAAACCTCCACTTGTTCGATGGTATCAACCTCTATTACAGTGCCAATCTCAAGCGTGCATATTCATTTCAGAATTTAAAGATTTAATTAGACATATATGGGAAGGCATATACATTTTTTTTTCACGAAATCAAACGTACAGTAGACCAGACCCCGATCAGACCTTCAACTTATAAATCAGTTTTTTTTTTAATTTAAAAAGTGTAGACCGTACATTCTAGATATAACCCTGTAAAAATATTCAAATTTTAACACTTTGCAATAAAAAAAATTAATTCAATAGATTTTTTAAATATTTACTTTATTCGATTAGTTTTTACGGTCTTAAAGGGGGGAAAAAGAATTTAATTAAAAAAAAAATAAAGACATCTAGCTTAGTGACCACTAGGGGCAGTGATATTTCGCGAAAAGATTCCGAGACAAGATACAGTCCAAAGCACTGTAGGGTCGTCCAGCTTCTTTGATTGGCTAAAAAATGTTCTGGCCCGTGTTAACCACTTGCGCACGAATCACGAAGGTTCAGTGCCGGAGGTACTTAGTCCTGAGTGGCTTGGTCAAAGACGGACACGGCACCAGCAGCCAATGGAGGTATAACAACAGTTGAGGTGTGTATATAGTATTTGAAGTCTACTGTGTGCTCCGATTTTTACGCGAAAAGTCACTGGCCCTCGTAATGAGTGATAGGAATGTACTTTCCTCGGTAAATTTTCGCCAACGACGTATGTAACAAATCTCGTTTCTAGCTAAAAAAAAATTCCATGGCTGAACTGCATACGTGATATACTGCCAACCAACTATCAAAAATGTCATAAATGTCACCAGTAGGAAAGTGAGAGGTAGTCCGTTAATGAGAGGGTGGCTTCATCTCACCGGCACCATGCCACCGGTCTCTGAAAACTAGTAGTGGTCCTCGAAAGTGGAAAAAGTATGTTCTTTAAGGGGCTCGACTACCCGGCGCTGGAAATGAAATATACGTTTTAACAAGGAACTATTAAATGTGTGTCCAATATGCTGATGGGGCCTCGGTGGTGTAGTGGTTAGACTACTCGCCTCCCACCTAGGCGAACCTGGTTTGATTCCCGGTGGTGTCGCTCCCGGATTTTCGCATGTGGGAATCGTGCCGGACGATGCCGCTAGTCTGTAGGTTTTCTCGGGAATCTCCCGTTTCCTCCGCCCCTTCGTTCCGGTGCTGCTCCATCCTCGCCTCAATCACCCTCGCTGTTAAGAACAGCCCAAATACATTTACTTACCCTTAGGAGGGCCTTGCACCTATAGGCTGCTTGTGTTAAAGTAAGCACTTCTGAAAGCTCTACTAAATATCTATTTCTCTCCTAAATTTGTATTCTTCCTCTACACGACTCTATTCACGCGGTTTCTTTACACTTTCTCAATCAAACCTTTGAAAAAACACCCCATGTATGGCGGTTCTGGTTGTTTCCTAAATATGTCCTGTATCATAAGCGTTTTGCACTTGTGTTAACATAAAAGAACAATATTTTTGGTTAAATTTAACGTTNAAATATGTCCTGTATCATAAGCGTTTTGCACTTGTGTTAACATAAAAGAACAATATTTTTGGTTAAATTTAACGTTTACTTATATCTTATTTATTAATTATAATTTTTTAATTTATAAATAATACGAATAAGTATAGTGACAAAATATCTTTGTTGGTAATGCCTAGTAAGGAATAGTTCTTATGCAAAATATTATTACATTGAGTGCGCACTAAGGCGGTTCGTTGACTGTCTGGTGTAATTTTCTAAGGTTTGTTTAAATGAAGCGAAGGAATATCCTGATAGTAGAACTTCATCAGTGCTTCAGAAAAGTTTAAAGTAACCGTGAATAGAGTATAATGNAGAAAAGTTTAAAGTAACCGTGAATAGAGTATAATGTGCCAACTCTAATTCTAGGGTCAATAAAGCACAATAACACCAACTTGATTTGCCGCAAAATTTAAACGTTACACTCGCAAGACAACGTCATGTTTTCGGACTATTTGACTATAAATGCCTTGCCAACTCAACTGAGAGCCGACGTGCCAAAGTGTACAGCAGCATACATGCAGTTAGGGGGAGCCTGATTTATTTTTTCAACGACTGATTTCAAAAATGTTCTCTTTAAAGTGAACGGCGTGTACAGCTAGTTCGCGGTTAAACCGAGAACTTTTGAAATCAACCGTTGAAATAATTCCTACCCACAAGTGTACATGTTTCAACACGAGTGACTGCGGACCGCCCGACGTCGTGGTTTCTGCGCATGCGTTTGTGAGCCGCTGCGCATGCGCGGTTTTCAGCGCGTCATTTCAGCATAACCTAATACGACACCAAACCTAACCTAGAATAGTGGGAGAACATGGGCGTGCCTACAGGATGTGGGCCACGACTAAGGTTGATTCTACTCAGGTTAGGAACAAAACGAGTTTTCTTACGGGAGAGTATGGCATAGAGAACATTTCCGCCGCTAGAGGCGCAGTGTTCTAAAGAGGTCATTTTAAATAAAAATGTTAAGCTATACGTGAAAAATAAAAAATAATGTTCTTACTTAGTCAGGAAGTTATTTTATATTTAATTAATAAATATTGCAATCATTTTTTTTTTAATGTAGAAAGTACAGAAAATCTGGTACACGTGCGACACTAGCGCTTACCTGGTGGCGAACAATTGTAGTTGCCAAACTAAAAGCATTGAGGTTTCCAACCTGAGTGGAATAGCCATTAGCCACGGCTTTCCTTAATGTCGCAATTCAGTATGCAAATTTCGCCAATATGATTGTTATGGGCTGTTCACGGTAAAATGTGCACTTTCGAAAGCCCTGATCAAGATCTATTTACACGCAACTTGTGTGTTCTTCTACCGCATATAAAATTAACATTGCCAAGGGACTCGTAATTTTATTCATGAGCCAGTCAACGTTAAGACAAAGAAATACTTCCCCTCTGTCGTTACCAACTTTACTGAGCGCATGCCACTCAGTGTGCACATTAAAATACAGGGTGGTCCGCCCAACATGGACAACCCAAAATATTACAGAACGGTTGCAGATCACGAAATGCGGTTTTCGCTAAATGAAATCACGTAAGGAAGCAAGTAATTTGCCGCAAAGTGACTATTCGTGACACGTGTATGGACATAAATAGTTAATCGCCATATGATTTTTAATCTGTAAAAATGCATTTCCTTCAACGGCATCTGAAAGTACGTACAAAGGGAAATACAGTGATATAGCATATGCTATGTAAAGTGACACGGAACATGTCAAGAAATAATGTGCAAATATGATTAAGTTAGGTGGACCGGTAGCATGGGACAGTGGACCTGTACTCACAGCTGTTAGCAAGCAACAAGCGCCGTGACTCATCCTGGTGGAACCGCTTCCTAATAGCAACGTAGGTAGCGCTTACCTTGGCGCCTGTCTACCTGGCGCTTGAACTGCGTTGCAGAGTGTTCCAAATACACGTTTTTCAACGAAATCATTAAACGTGAGTCCAACGTGCTGATCTACGAAAAGAACACACACTTCAGACGAGAGCTGTATAGTACTTTCAAAATATCACGTACGTTAGAAACATCAATTCAGAGTACTCCAAAACCGCTAAAAACGGCCTTTCCAAGGCACTGTAGCTAAAAATGCACGTATCAGATGCATAAAAAACTACTATTGGGGCCTGCATTGAACCTTCCTAAAGACTTCCCACTAATAAAATAATATTGTCCCTGCTGAAAGTCCCATAGGTACACGCAGCACGACGAGAACACTGCACGCCAGATAAGAGCCTTGCACTTAGCGGCGATGGCGTACTTGATGTGCGTGGCAGTGTCGCCCTTATCGTTCCCGCGCTTCTCGGTCTGAACGTGGGAAAAAGTTGCAGATAGACGGGGGCCTTAATGGGACGAGGGGCACGGAATGCGATATTGTACAAAGGAGAGTACTTCAGCAGAGAGAAGACGGGTAATGCGAGTGCATGTCTAATATCTATCACCTCGCGACAAGGGGCGTGTGAAAATTCTTCGCGTCTTTTGTCGCTGAGATGGGCATCCGATTAGGATGCATTTCACCATAAAATTAGACGGCTTGCTTGGCGTTTCTGCCGTACTCACCGTAAATAAGCAGAGCGTCCACTGTTTCCTCGTTCGTGAACTTCATTGCGTGCGTACAGCCACACACTGCGATACCACTTACCATAACAGATTACGGGGACTGGAGCTGCGTTGCTATTAGGAAGCGGTCCCACCAGGATGAGTCACGGCGCGTGTTGCATGCTAACAGCCGTGTGTACAGGTCCACTGCCACATGCTACCGGCCCACCTAATAATCATATTTGCACATTATTTTTTGGCTTTTATCTGTGTTACTTTACATAACAAATGCTATATCACTGCATTTCCCTTTGTACGTACTTCCATATGCCGTTGAAATAAATGTATGCACCCAGGGGAAAAATCATATAAGGGTTAATTATTTCTGTCCATACATGTGTTACGAATAGTCACTTTGCAGTAAATTACTTGCCCCCGTGTGTAATTTCATTCAGCGAAAACCGCATTTCGTTATCTACAACCGTTACGGAAATTCTGGGGGTGTCCACATTAAGCGGGCCACCTGTATATGCAGGAAGAAGCGGTGACATTTTTCGTAGCCTTTATCGTTGAATACCACATCAACAAACAAGTGCAATCAAAATTTTAACAAGGGTGTTTGGATCCCAGCCAGAAACACGGGACAAGAAAGCTGAAGCTTTTCTCGGTTTTGTCCACCCCTCCCGGATTAGGAAAACTCTATGTTTATATAAATAATGAGTTCTGTTTACACCAAGAAGGGCGTTATATGTACAAACGTAGTTCGAGTCCGACTCTCAGATGGCGCAGTCGGATGCAAGGTGATTGTGGCTATGTTGTAAAGCACTGACTTTCGTGTTGTCTCCATCAGTCGTGACGTCGATTAAACACGCATTGTTGCTATTTGAACATTGTTTGTGTCTGTGATCCAGACGTTTAAATTTTTCGTTACTTGTATATAATTAAGTTGTATACATTTCAATGAAAATAAAAGTGGTTTACATGACTGCTATAATTATTATAAGGCAATAATTATTACCAAAATAAACATTTCTTACAACGGATTTATTTTTGTGTATTCTATATAAATTTCTACTTGCATATTATGATACACGAAATTCACCATCGCCCCTCTTAATGTAAATGTCTAGGCACGCCCGTGTGGGTGATTACATGTTTTATATACTGCTGACAATAAGTTTATCATTTATCAGAATCCGGATGTTATATTGATGAAAGTAGTTAACATTTCATGTTGTACTCCTAATAGCACATTAAGTGGACAAAAACGCAATACTCGTTTACATCATCTCACTATGAGACAAACCAAAGCTATGAACCGAAGCACATCTTAAAACAAATCAATCTCATCTGTTCCAAGAAAAAAAAATATCTTATCAGATGCACTGACGAACTTCAATAACGCGCGTAGGACCTCCGCGAATCCTGAGGCACGCTTGCATCTTACGAGGCCTGCCAAAAAGAAGATCATTAACCTTCCTGAGGCAAATTGTCCCATTCTTCATTTGCGCCTGATTTTAAGGCCTGTGGTCGAACCAACTGTGTTTGTGTACGTGAGATACGCATGTCGTTGGAGGGGAAGACGCCAACGTTACAATTATTGTATAGGAATATATGGGCGGAAGTGACGCGTTGAGGCACAAACACAAAAACATAACACATTAACGGAAACATGCAATGTTCATTAGCAGCGTACTTAACGAGTGATTCCGTACAGAAAATGTTATAACAGTTGCTGGAAATGCATCCACCAACAGTCACGCATTCTTGGCGACCTCTACATACGGCGTGATTGGATGACAATGGTGGCGATAGTCAAGGTCAGTCAAACGGTGCGCCAGTGACCTGCTGCATCAGCGAACAAATAATTTGCGCCCATATATTCCTATACAATAATTGTTTGTTTTAGTGAGCTATACCACCCCTCAATGTTTGTCCCATGATTTTAGAATCATCCTGTATACATGATCCGCATCACATAGGTACGATCCACTCCTACTAGAAACATAAATATTACGTATTAGTTGGCGAACGGGGAATATGTACAATTTTTTGTAAGCAGTGTAGTTTAAACTAATCTTCCATGACTTATAAAACTATTCGAATCAGTAGGTTTGCAATNTATATTCCTATACAATAATTGTTTGTTTTAGTGAGCTATACCACCCCTCAATGTTTGTCCCATGATTTTAGAATCACTCTGTATACATGATCCGCACCACATAGGTACGATCCACTCCTACTAGAAACATAAATATTACGTATTAGTTGGCGAACGGGGAATATGTAAAATTTTTTGTAAGCAGTGTAGTTTAAACTAATCTTCCATGACTTATAAAACTATTCGAATCAGTAGGTTTGCAATNAAATTTTTTGTAAGCAGTGTAGTTTAAACTAATCTTCCATGACTTATAAAACTATTCGAATCAGTAGGTTTGCAATTTAAACTTAATATAGGATCGTTTGTGAATAAGTTGCTCGTTTTTACACGCGCATGCCCAGGGTCATGGCCACACAGACGCTTGTCTTTTAACGGAAGTATAGGATTTTCACTGTAAAGTGAACACTTTTGAAAGCCTTTTCATTTGGAATAATTCTTAACAAATGTACTTTGTTTTAACCCTAGACGTTTACTTCCGAGTGCGGTGGAATATACAGGAAGATTATTAAAGAATACCCCAACTTTGAAGCTCTATAATATCACAAACAAACAACCTACAAACTTGAGTGACCAATCAAATTAACCGTAGAACCATGAAGTTGGTTTACCATACATTCATAAATGTTCAATGTGACCACCACGAGCGGCCCGAACGACATCTACGCGACGATAAAACTCGTTCCACGCTCTTGTCAACATGTCAGGTGTTACGGTTTGAATGGCGTTCGTAACTCTTGGTTTGTGGGGGAAGGAT
>NQII01003751.1:157063-186190 GCA_002778355.1 Clitarchus hookeri | reverse complement strand
TCAGATCTTTCGGCTAACATTGACGACCTCAAAACGAGAATTACGGACGCCATCCAAACCGTAACACCGGACATGCTGACAAGAGCGTGGAACGAGTTTAATTATCGCGTAGATATCATTCAGATCTTTCGGCTAACATTGACGACCTCAAAACGAGAATTACGGACGCCATCCAAACCGTAACACCGGACATGCTGACAAGAGCGTGGAACGAGTTTAATTATCGCGTAGATATCATTCGGGCCGCTCATGGGGGTCCCATTGAACATTTATGAATGTATGGTAAACAAACTTCATGGCTCCACGGTTCATTTGATTGGTCAATCAAGGTTGTAGGTTGTTTTGTTTTCATATTATAGACCTGCAAAGTTGGGGTATTCTGTTATACTCATTCTGTATACACTCCGTTTATCACTTACATGGAATTTTTCATTTTAAAAAAAAAGGTGGTTGAAACATTAAATATGGTTAGAAG
This sequence comes from Clitarchus hookeri, assembly GCA_002778355.1. NCBI lineage: Eukaryota > Metazoa > Arthropoda > Insecta > Phasmatodea > Phasmatidae > Clitarchus > Clitarchus hookeri. The sequence goes on along the minus strand of NQII01003751.1, from coordinate 185,715 downwards.
ATAAAAGTAACTAGGGTCTTAAAAGTTCTCATTTTAACGTGAACAGTCTATACAAACTCGCATGCTCTCAGTTAAGTTGGCGGCGATGAAGGGAAAAGTAGTTCTATATATTCAACAACGTTTCAAAAGTGCGAAGTTTAAATTTTTAATAAACGAATGCGCTTAATTAATTTTCTTTTGGTTTATGCTAATTGAAATAAGAATTAGCATACGAGTAACATACGTAATTACGTTGCTAACAGTTTCACAGTTACACTCGATCGGCGCATGAATAAAGTGATTAAGTGAATCATTTCGAACATACACCATTGCTTTACTATGTCGTCGCAGAAAACTAAATCTGAAACACGAAACGAACTGAGAGTAGTTGTAGTCAAACGGTATAAATAAAAAGTTTAATAAACACTACAAGGAATTAGGTCAGCTAAATAACACAATAGAAAACAAAAAACACAATTACATCACAGACGAGCGCAGAGACAAAGGCACGATTTTTTTTTCGCACGGGACAGGTTGACACAATGATGAAGCAACACCCGCAAGGCTAGACAACATGGCTATCACGACACAGAAGAACACAGTAGGTTTCATCAGACAAGTTTGTAGCGATGTGAATGGAGTGGTCCGGCCCATGGCAAGGGTTAACCCGTTCGGTCACACATCAATTTCTGATTTCAAGAGTTGCAAACGTGTAATGTTTTTTTGGTCTGCGCTATACTTGGGTTCAGAATTTTTCTTTAAACCAGCGAACAACACGGTACGTGTGATAAAGGCTGTTCACTTTTGAAAACGAGCACTTTTGAAATTAGCCTTAGGAAATTATCACTACCCTTAACTGCGTGTATTTTAAAAGGCACTCTGATTGGAATGTGTCTAGTCAAGTTGACAAAGACGTAAGAAAAGTAGTTTCACGTTTTAATGTTGAACTAAAAAAGTTAGGTAAATATTTGTGAATAGAGAAATTATTTCATTTACTTTCTGGTTTTTATGTTTATCAGTGTAACAACGAGTAAATTAGTAAAATATTCATTTTTATAATAATTACAAATTTTGACTTATGAATAAAGTGACGAGGCCAACATCAATGATAATTTTACACATGGCGGAAGAATATACAATGTGCACACAAGTATATCTTAAGCAGGGCTTTCAAAAGTGCTCATTTTATCGTGAACAGCCTATGTTGATATTGGCCATTCATGACAAAGATAAGTGGCACATTTCCACAAACGAGAATAGACGCGAGGAAAACTCCCAACGTACGGGGCACTGATGCCTTGCTGTATACAGCGCTGGTCATAACTTTCATTCGCTTGCAACAAGTCCAGGGTTTGCGGACACGGTGGCTGGGCGGGTTAACACCACTGTACGTGGCGGCGAAAGGAAACGAGATGGCAAGAGAAGTAAATCCTAGGCGTTCTTCTCAAGACTTCTCGATTACCCTTATAATAGCACGCGCAATTAAATTTCAACCAGGCAACATCCAGCCGCGTAATAAAATTGGTTAGGACGGTGTGGCAAATTGTAGGCAGCTGCCAGCTGTAATTTCCTGCAGATTACAGGACGAATGATTCTAATAAGCAGCAGCGGCATCAAATGTCAAGGAATCACCATTATGGTGTATAATAAGATTCGACTGAGTGACAGTCAGTCCGTGGGTAGCAATTTTCCTGTAACTTCAAAAGCAGGAAACTATGAAATACGGAGAGATAGTAGAGCTTTCTTCTCGGAGAAATGGAAATATTAATAATTTTCAAATGACAAGCATTCTGTCGTATACTTCTATATCTTTTAATGGCACCATGCTCTCAATAACTTGATATTCAGAGACGCCCATATCTCTTTACCCACTCTTCACTTAATTCTACCATAATTTGTAAGTGCCGGAATATTTCTGAAACATGGCAAATATGCTTTATTTAAGACGTTATTGTATTTCAATCATTTCCAAATAATTTTCAATGAATTGTAAATTCCCGTGATATTACCCGTAACTTACAGTTTACACATGGCAAACAATCAAAGAATGTTTGTTTCCCATGATTCGAGTTTATGCAGGTTCACGTTTAGCGATTCTCTTTTCGAAGACTACAGCTTGGCTAGTGCACATGTCCTTTGTGTTAATTGAAGTTAAAAATAATCCTCACGTCATGAGCCTTTTTTTAAATTACAATTTGGCACGTCGGAGGAAAGGGCCGTGTTAATTTTTTATCTACTTAATTGGGAGCTGAATTAATATCTCCTTAAATATATGTCTTATATGCAGTTGTGACCACGTGAGTAATCGTTGCAACGTCTCTATAAATTGAACATTATTATTATTATCATCATCACCATCACCATTAATTACAGTATGTTTAATTGGTGGCTCACTCGGTTAGTTGCCGAACCCAGAAAAGACATCAAGGGATTGAGAACGAAACGTTTTCAACAGCTGCAGTGAAGTTGATTTTCCAATTCAGAATTTACGAGAAACTATTTATAAGCCAAATGAACCCGAGGCCGTTGTAATCATGATGGTCCCGTAGTTTTAGACATTTCTGAGCAGTTAAGTGCCACTTTAAAGCCCAAAAGTTTATTATGTTTATCTTCTTATTAGCTGTGCCCGCGACTCCGCTCGCGTGGAAATAGTAAATACCCTTATTAGTATTTCTCTGTTATAGATATATATGCTACTGAGAAGTTTTTTTTTAGGTATTTTTATTCTACACAATTCTTTACTACGTGATATTAATCCATCTTTAATGGTTTAGACAGCGTATTGCAAGAGAGCGCGCTGGCGGCAAACTTTTTTCCGACTTGATTCAATTTCATCGTCACTGCTTATTCCTTATGTTACTTTACGTAAAAAAATATATACTAAAACTTGCCATAGAACATAGCTATGAATTAAAAAAAAACGTGTATATCGGATAAGTGGTTCTTGAGTGATAAGCGCACTAACATGTTTTCCGGAACATGCCCGGCTCTCCGCACCTCCTCCCCTCTTGTACCTGATCCACAAGGGTGTAACAAGAGACATCTTTCTGAGCCTTAAGAAACCATATCATGTACAGTCCGGCACCACCACCAAGGTCTCAGGGAAAACATGCCCCTCCATCCAATTGCCACAACAACTGGACTTCATAGGACCGAGCTCACAACTGCCGAAACAGCTGCGGTTATACGTACGGGAAATTCCACTTTGAGGGTCTTCTACCCCACGGGGAGACGCCAAATCATACCCTCAGCAACTAGCGATCAGACAAACCAAGACATTCACCGAACAGAGCGGGGGAGCTACATGGATGTGCTCGCAAGTTGGCGGCCACACACATAACCCGACCGTCTCCCAAGGATTTCTCCGAAGGGCCGGTTTACAAAGCTTCTGCCTCCGGGCGCTTTCATCCACCCGTGTCGAACGTGTCAAGGCTGACTTTAAATCGTACTTTCCTCGGACCAAGAACACCCCAGCATTAACAGCTCAGTTTTACTACCCTGTAGCTTCAGACAGGCCTGTGGGCCCAGAGTGGCGGCTACAGGGTAGATTCGCACAGCCGGGTCTCCGAGCTGAATCTAGTCAGCTTAAGCGCACTAACAGACACACAGACAGAGAGACGTTGAGTTTATACACTGAAGAGCAAAAAAAAACTGGTACACCTGCTTAATATCGTGTAGGGCCCCCGCGAGCACGCATAAGTGCCGCAAGACGACGTGGCATGGACTCGTCTAATGTCTGAAGGTATGCAGGAGGCATTGAAATATGCGCCAATTTGAGAAAGGGTTGCACGTCTGTCACGTTTAATTTTTCTCGTCAGTCGTCATTTGTCCCGTTTGTTCACGATCTTTTTCCGGCAGCAGCGATGTAGAAGATTTGCTGTTTTACCGGATTCTCGATAGTCACGGTACACTCGTGAAATGGTCGTACCCGAAAATCCAAATTTTATGGCTACCTCGGAGATGCTATGTCCCATCTCTCGTGCGCCGATTATAACACCACGTCCAAACTCACTTAAATCTTGATAACCTGCCATTGTAGCGGCAGTAACCGACCTAGCAACTTTGCCAGACGCTTGTCTTATATAGGCGCTGCCGACCGCATCGCGTTACTCTGATTGGTCCCATACCTGTGTTATTTGCATACGCACGCCTATACCAGTTTTTTTTATGGCTCTCCAGTGTAATATGTATAGACGTCGAACACAACTGTGCAGGAAATGTCACTTCGTCGTGAACACACAAAGGTTAACAGTGCGTGTACAGCCTAGAACCGAACACCTGCTAGGTTACGATTGCCGCTATCTCTAAAGGAATAGGGCGGCTACGAGAGCGCGCAGCGTCGTCCTACGTAAGCTAGGTGCCTGGACAACGGTTCTACAACGGTTCCTCGGCCAGGAACCTCACCTTCCCTCGCGACGTCGTGCTGGGGCGAGCACCAGATCGAGGGAGCGTGGAACGAGAGCGGCGAGTGTCTACTATATGTAAGGGCAGTGATATTTCGCGAAAAGATTTCGAGACAAGATACAGTCCAAAGCACTGTAGGGCGTCCAGCTTCTTTGATTGGGTAAAAAAGTCCTGGCCCGTGTTAATCGTTTGCGCACGAATCACGAAGGTTCAGTGTCGGAGTTACTTAGTCCTGAGTGGCTTGGTCAAAGACGTACACCGCACCAGTAGCCAGTGGAGGATAACAACAGCTGAGGTGTGTATATAGTATTGAAGTCTACTGTGTGCTCCGAGTTTTACGCGAAAAGTCACTGGCCCTACATATAGGATAACCAGATTTCGAAAATGAAAAGAACAGGACTCTCAGGCGTGTCGCGTGGATTATGGAAAAAGCAGATACTATAATTAGGAATTTGTTATACAATATTTATATTTAATTTAATTAAGACAATTCATTACTGGCGGGCAAGTAATTGTACTTCCTGCAGCTGCTCTGGTGCCTCCAGGCGACAGGGTAAACAGGTCTTAAGTGGTGCTCAACTGCCAGGTCTTAATTGGCNGCTGTAATACGTGTGCATAGTTGGCTGTGTGGCTATATTTGGTGAGGGCGCCTCAACTGCCAGGTCTTAATTGGCTGTAAAATTGCGCACTCTGGCTATCTTACTGTTGGGGATTGCTGTGACTATGGAAGGGGTATCCCTATCCCGATCTAGGATGGCATCGCAGGTAGTCTCGGTTATGTTCACGTGAGATAAACGAGCAGTCCATAATAAGACCCTAGATGAGAATGAATGTGTTCCTCCACTTTGATCTTACCACTCTGGTTCTCTGTGGTAGCGCTCTGTCCTATTCGAAGATACCAAACTCATAAGGATGAATGCAAGACATGAATGGTGTAACACTCCTAAATAATGCGCACATGATTTTCACCTTTTACATATGCATGCAGACCTGAAAGAGATTTTAATTCATGTTACCTGAACACACCCCATGCTATTATGGAGCCACCAACAAACGGGGGGCAATCCCCTGTTAACATGTGGGATAGAAGTCTTCATATGTTTTTATCTCCATACAAACTCTTCCATCTACCAAGTCAATTGGAAACACGACTCGTTAGCATAGACTATGCATTTCCAGTCGGTAAATATCCAGCGATGATGCCCCCGAGTCCGTATGTTACGCATACCTCTGTCTCGTGCTCTCAGCCATGGTGACTCTATTTAGGCACAGTCCTCACGTTGATGTTAGTCCAGGACCCAGAATTGAATATCCATTTTGTTTGCTACAGTGGTGAAAGCCTGCTGCTTGAAACGTGCCTTGACAGCAGACACACGTCACATCCATACAGTGTCTTTGAACAGTCAAACTGCTGTCGTAGATTCCATGTTTTACTGAAATGTTTAAGCCACTATACACCATTGAAATGGTAGAATGTTTTAATTAAAACTTGTTCCATATTTCCGAAATACTACGACTAACCTCACTTGTTCTAGCTATAATACCGCAGTGAAAGACGCCTGTATCATGATAACTTGATATCGCAACGTAAGCTTGACCGTTGTTTTACATACATGGCTGCTGAATTCAACCTTTGGCACCCAAGATGATGCTGCTGTGTGGCTCACAGGAGTACGTCTATCCCACTTTCACTAGCACCTTCGTGTATATTTCCTTACGAATTTTTTTAGATGAACGAATGACTGAACATTATATCTTTTATGAAAATTTCACAATTTTTTGTCATAGACATTTTTATCATAGGACATATCAACTTTAACATTTTATTTTGAGAGCCGGTCATATCAACACACTCAACTTTGGTAACCGCTCCGCCCACAACATTATATATCAAGAAACACGTGCTCACGACTTTGGGCACTATTTAATGTTCCTACACACTCCTATGATCTAGAGCAGTGTTTCTTAACTTGTGGTCCGTGGACCCCTGGGGGTCCGCGAGTATATGTACGGGGGTCCGCGAGTATATGTACGGGGGTCCGCAGTCTCATTTCTGGACCATTTAACAATAATAAATAAATGCCACCAAAATTCTGTTAATCGCTTCGNTATGGGGGTCCGCAGTCTCATTTCTGGACCATTTAACAATAATAAATAAATGCCACCAAAATTCTGTTAATCGCTTTGTTTATTTTTTTTGCTGTTTTTTTTATTAAGGGGTCCTTGAAAATTGTGCTTCATTTCCTAGGGGTCCGTGGCTGNTGTTTATTTTTTTTGCTGTTTTTTTTATTAAGGGGTCCTTGAAAATTGTGCTTCATTTCCTAGGGGTCCGTGGCTGAAAAAAGTTAGGAAACGCTGATCTAGAGCATAGGTAAAGCTTTGGAACATTATTTACACATACGTTTTCTTCGGCGAAGTGACAGTTAAATATATGGAAATAAAGCATGTGTGTACATAGCCACAGAAGCTTGATTTTTGCATTCATCAAAATGCGGCAGAACTACTTTGCCTACCTGTTGGAGGCCATCTACCTGGATAATGTCACAGTTCTGGGACACGCCGTTTGGGGCATCATCGACGACTGGGAGTGGAACCACGGATACACGTGAGTGTTATTCAGAGCCACGCGATCTATACTGGCTTCGATATAAAGCAGAATATTTCTGGCTTGAGAAACCTTATTATGAGATGTTACACATTTTATGCGGATGTCTCTAACTTACATACTTTCATTATCTAATTGAGTAATAATATTTTTGTTGCATCTGTTTATCATTTGTAATGAAATCAAAATTTATTTTTGGTAGCCTGTTACAGTCTTCAGAGATAACAACAATAGTTAACAGAAAAATTACAAAACCCACTTAAACATGAAAATCAATTGCATAAATTACAACATGCAACNAACAACAATAGTTAACAGAAAAATTACAAAACCCACTTAAACATGAAAATCAATTGCATAAATTACAACATGCAACATAAAAACTTTTCCAGTCCCAGAGAATATACATGACACTGAAAACATTCAGTTTCGAAGCGATCTCGCTAGTTTTTTGGTCCTCAATTAATAGCCTATGATTCAAATGTTTGCATTTTTGTGTCACTATTTTGTGAACAGGTAACTTTATTTGGACAACGATCTTAGTAATCCACTTTTTTTATTAATAAGTTACCAAAACTTAGTATTATGTTCCACGAAAAGTAACGAAAAATAACAGAAAAATGTTGTATTTAATATATTTTCAAGTGAATTAACAATATCCACACATTACTACTATAATATCACTTTGGCAATGCCATATTTTTCAAAGTTGTTTTCACAGGTAATGTTGTTTAAAAAAAACCTTACGAAGCGTTTTTGGATATATCATTACTTGGCTAAATGCTAGCGATGTAAAAGAAAATCATTATCATTTAACTGATATGTCAGGAGTCATGATAGCTCTGTATGTCTTGTCGCTTCTTCCAGTGGCGCTAGTGTTGGGGGGAATAGTTGCAGTGTACAGCGAAATAAGGTAAGAATTATTTTCAGGGAGACATACCTATTAAAATATTATACGACAATCGACGAATTCTGATTTTGCACTAATTGCATTCTCAGCCATCACTTCTAGTAGGAGGACAAATGTCTCGATTATGTATGGGCGCGGAATTGAGGCAGTTGTGTCAAATTTATTTTTATTTCAGCAGAAAGCGAAGTTGTTGAATTGTTGCATTTTTACGGGATGCTAGAGGAAGTTTAGGCGTTCAAGATTTATCTTCAACTCGCGAATAAAAGAAACTGACTTAAATACACTGCCGGACAATAAAAATAGCGCTCACGAAATTATGCCTCGGATGGTACTGAAACTTTACAGAGGTAGTGATGGAGATGAGGGATACACATGATCTCAAAACAGGGCAGCAGGACGATTACACACACACACACACACACACACACACACATATATATATATATATATATATATATATATATAAACATTTTGGAGCCCTCCAGAATCGTTAAAAACAGCATTTTCAGACTGATGTATCTTTTGCTACTCACACCCGAACGAATGTACGGCAGGAATATCTGTATTGAACTTTGATAAAGGCTGTTCACGGTAAACTGAGCACTTTTGGAAACCCTGCTTAAGATATACTTCTCTCATAATTTTGTATCTTCCCGCCATATGTGAAATTTGTGTTGTCATGGACCTAATGACTTTATTCATGCGCCAGTCAAGAGAGAATGTGAAATTGTTGTTACTAAGACACCGTTTCGTACTCTAATGCACATAAAGCAGATAGACATTAACTCAGTTTGTCACGAGTTTAAACATTACACTTAAAATACAACGTCAAGGCTTGGAACTATTTTCTTAATTCGGTAACAACTTAACTGGGAATCTACACGCCAAGTGGGCCCGGTAGCGTCTTTGCAGTTAACAGACAGCAAATTTTTTTTTTCATATGTTGATTTCAAAAGTGTCCACTTTACCGTTAACAGAGTATGATACGCACTTTACACCAATAAAATTATAGGATCGCCGCTTAAATTCCATAGGTACACGCAACACAACGAAAAAACTGCACCCCAAATCAGAGCTTTAGAGCGTAGCGGCGATGGTGCACTTGATATGCGATGTAATTTCGCCCTTATTGCTCCCGCGTTTCTGTACCTGAAGGGACAGAAACCACCCGGAAGACGTCTTCGGAAGAGTCGATTGCTCGCCAGAAAAGCGCGTAGTTGACGAGACCCGTGGCTAAGATGCGTCGTAACAGGGGAGACGGGAAATATTTTGCACAACCCTCGAATTTCTACACAGCCTGTCTTTCGCTGTAGGCTATTCACTGTTAATTGAGCACTTTTGAAATAAACCTTTGAAAAATGTCACTGCCCCTACCTGCATATATATTTTTTAACGGTCTCACTGGCCGGCATGCGCCTAGTACAGTTGGTAACGATGGAGGGAAAGTAGTGCCTACAATGTCTTAACGTTGAATTAAAAATTTCCGGTAAAAATTTATGAATACCGAAATTATATATTTTTGTTTCTGTTTTTAATGCCCATACATGTTAAGAATGATCGAATTTGTAAAATACGTATTTTCGTGATAATTTTACACGTTCACTTGATTGAGGCATTAATACAGTGATCAGGTCCACGGCAATTTTAATTTTACATATGTCGGAAGAATACACAATGTGCTCACAAGTGGATCTCGGGCAGGGCTTTCAAAAGTGCTCGGTTTATTGCGAGCAGCTTATACTTCCCGAGCTCGCGTCGCCTCAACGAACCAAAGCGGTGGAAGTTTAACTAACAGTTGTGAGAGGAACTCGAAGTCGTGCGTCACTTACGAGGATCACCGCGGTGTCAAGGATGCTGATTGCGACAAGCAATCCGCAAACTGCGACGAGCGTTTCGCAAAACTGCAGGCACGCCTTTGCGCGTATAGGCTGCTCACGGTAGAACGAACACTTTCGAAAGCCCTGCTTAAGATCTACTTGTATAGTTCATTTCATATAAGAAGGCCACATTCTGACAGTCAGTGAGTGGCAACTTAATATATTACAAACCAATAACGTGCCATTTACAAAATCCTGTATCAGCTGATGCACGAACGAACAAAAGTTAATATTACGTTGGCTATTCTGAGAGCAGTGCCAAAGCACAACACACAAGCAGAAAATACGCGGATAAGAAAGAGTTCCTAGATTAATAAATACATTTTATTTTATGTGGCCATAAAACAGCATTTTTTAGTTTTAGAAACGAAACTTCGTGATAAACCAGTAATGTATAGGTGTTCAAAATGAGATGCACAATAAAACGATACATAACCGGATGTAACGAAAAAATCCAAAGTTTCCAGACTCTCAAACCAGGTGCTGCCATCTTGTTAGTTAAAGGCCTACAATCTGTTGCGACATGCCCTTCCACGCCATCTGTTTTCCATATCCCGAACTACACCCAGAAACATATTATAGTTCTGTCGTTTAAAATAACGTATTTACGCGTGTATACAAATGGTTTTATTTTCCCGCGAGCTCTGCATAATTTTTAAAGTAACATATATTTCGTGTACCGCGTTTACGAACGACCCTACACACGTCCACCAAGTTCCGTTTACGAATGCAGCGCCACCCAAGCAGTTCACCAATTGCCGCATGTAGCAGCACCTCCTGGACGCGCTGACTCGCCACATCAAAGCCTATTCTTGACACGCCAGTTGATGGCGAATGGATACATAAACGAAAAGGCGCGGCGATTGTCAACTGTCAAGAAAGTGGCCTTCTTATATGGTACACATTATATCCACGTTGTGCATTCTTCCGCCTTGGGTAAAATTAACATGTCACTTTATTATTGCGTCGGTCAAGTGAAACTGTGAAATTATTGCAAAAATTAGTATTTTACAAATCTGCTCATCTTTACGGTTCGATGGATTAAAGAAACAGAAAGCGAAAAAAAAAAATTATTATTTAAGTTATTACAAGGGGTTACCTAACACTTTTTATTCGACGTTAAGATATGGAACTACTTTCCTTCCATCGATACCAACTTTACTGGGCGCATGTCACTCAGCACGCCCGTTAAAATATATGCAGACAGGGGCAGTGACAGTTTTCTAAGGTTGATTTAGTTTTGATTTAGTTTTATTGTTGATTACATTTGTTGTGATTGCAGTACCGGTATGTATTGAAACGATTATTTTTTTATTTACTTTGCTTTTATTCATTAATAGACAATGTTGAGCTTATGGCTGATTTACAACTTGAAGTGTCAAAATGTACAGTTAACGTAACTTAACCGAATAATAGAGATAATTATACATAAATTATACAATAGTACCGAATGCTGTTTCTCAGGTAAGCAACACACGAAAACCGCATAAATAAAAAATCTGTGTTCTTTTCAAAAGAGAAAAATTATAGATTAATTTGACAAATATTCTGATTTATCCAGTGCCATTATTTTACTTAACACGAAATCTGTATAATGTATCGACAACATAAATACCAAAATATCCTAATTTTATTTATTGTATAGTAGTATTTTGTTATTTTCGTCCACCGTCAAGTAAAACAAACAATTTTCTAAAACTCCTTATGGACTTCGTCTGCTCGAGGCTATGACTTGCCCCAGAAGTGACTCGCTAGATTCTCAAAGGAAGTTTGAAATGCAGGTTTCGTGTGCTTCGGTATTTGTATATTATTATTATTTTTTGTTCTGTAGGCATGTATTGTTTATCTGGCAACCAGTTTCGAGTTTAGGTAACTGGAGATGAGAAGGTAGTTTTTTTTTTTTAGTTGTATAATAAAATGCAATTTACTCCTGTTCTATTCTGAAAGACATTTGGAGGTTCTTTGCGAGTTACTATAGGTTCTCCTTTTTTTTTTTAGGTTCAATGCATATCGTGAACAATACTTTTGCAGCTTATGAAATACTCCTTTGCTATAGATCAATATTAAAAAGTAAGCCTGCGCAGTAATTCAAGGAGGTAAGCACTATTCAGTACCGTAACTTAATAATAACTTGTTTTGTTAACAAGAGTTTTGCTTAAGCTGAAAATAGCTCGCTAGTAGCAAGTTAGAAGTCTGTTTGGCCCATGACAAATTTCCACTGAATATAATTCTCAGGTTGCGATAATGCTGATCTCGTGATGAGAGCTCTATTTATTTCAATGTAGGGAATTTCTTCTAACTTAATTATGGTTCTGGATGTGCCGAATATCACAGAGCAAAATCTTTACTGGCTCAGTTCAATATTATTATTATGCTACCAATACATAATTCCGCAAGGTCAGTTAATATTAGCTATGTTTTCTACACTATCTTTTACCGAGAATATTATAAATAACTAGGTGGCCTTACAAGTATTGTAATTTGTCACGAATAAAAAATAATAATTTAATTTATTGCATAAGTCCATGTAAAAATTACTAATTGGCTCTTGATAAATTTAACTAACTTGCAGTAATGGAAAAACATACGTAGAAAATTTGCTTAGAAATTAATAAAATTGCACAGATATAAGATTTGCGTTTATTTCAAAAGTAGAACAAAAGAAAATGTTTGCATGTAATTTAAACTTAATAAGTCTCTAATTGATTTGTAAAATTACTCTTGTTAAGCATATATTAAAGATAAATATACGCTGCTCATAAATAACTGACGGTGCAGTTTTTTGTTTGGTTTTGTGATTCTACCGAGTTTATGTCGGAAGGCTAATAGACGTGACAGCTTTAAAGCTTAAACTAATATAAAATTATATATAAACACGGTTACACGCACACACGAAACATCCGGTAATCGAACCCGAACCTCGTGGTGTGTAGCCATTTTGAGACTTACCTCTAGTACAGCATCCTACAGTGCAACATGCATAATTCGTTTAAAATAAAAACCGACGATGACATCATTGTCAGAAAAGTACCATTATGTTGTATACGAATGAAGAATGCCTATATTTTGTAAAACTATAAAACATTTTGTTAGAATGTACATTTTAAAATTAAAAAAAAAAGTATATTAACAAAGTGCATTTTTGTCCAGATTTAAGCGTGTTTCCGTTATGGATGCTTTAGAAAGCGCATTTTCCTAGCAAACCTTTGTTAAGTAGGGCAGTGATAACAATAACTGTGGTTGTATCTGAAAAAAAAAATTGTTATATTTTTACAAATATTTATTCATTTTTGTATCCTTCTTATACATGTTAAATTACCATTGCCATCGGCCCGATACATTTATTAATACATCGACCAAGTGCAGCTGTAACATTTTTCTTTTGTTACTAATGCACCCATTTTAGTTCTTATACACCAAGAGAAACCAAATTAGACAAATTCAGTGTTCACAAATTAAACAGGAATACTTTTAACACGATGTTTAATGACGTAACAAATTATCCTTCATACCTGCTTACAATATTTAGGAGCACGCCATTCAGTGTGTCCGTTAATGGTTTTTGGCACAAATATGAAATACTAAACGTCCTCCACTCAGGCATTTTTGATATGTTTTCACACGACCAAATACTGATTTTAAAAAAAGAAAATGGGAATAATGGTTACTAAAAGTCATCAGATTTATGTTTTGACTGAAATAATCTAAAAATAACTGCACGAACAACTATAGATAAGCATTTGGAAACAAAAAATGTATGTATACAAATAAATCAATAAACCAAAATAGTGTTTCGTAACACTGTACATTTACACTACACAGGATACAAATAAATGCATTTGATTCTTTTAAATGTCCGTACACTACCGTATTATCATGCTATATTTTTTGTTTGCTATACACAATAATCGGAAATTAAACGCCCAAACTATGGGAAGTGATTCCTTATGAAAAAAAAAGTCGAAAATATACGGGTCAGCATATACCTAAACACAATATTAAAGGATATATGAGCCTGTGAAAATTGGGTTTTGAAAACGTATTTTTGCCGAATGCCTTGTACAACGCCTATAAAGTCCGCAGTAAAATGGTGACTTAGCTTCCCATGTTGCAGAGACACGTGTGTAGTGCTGGCCGTCCTCGGTCTGTGCGCACTGTTCGGCTTGAGAAAGTGATACGACAGCACATCAACGGCATCCCCTCCACTAGTACACTCTCCATATCGCGTCAAATGGGCGTGTCCCATTCAACCATGTGGGACGTACTGTGGGTACATTGCCACCGTCCCTACCGCTGGCAGAAAGCACAAGACATTCAGCTAAAATACGTTTTCAATACCCAATTTTCACATGCTCATGTCTACTATAATATTATGTTTATGTGCGTGGTGTCTTATATATTTTCGACTCTATGATTCGCAAGTAGACACATGAAAACTTCGCGAGTTCAACGACCTGCAGGCTGAACTCTACAATCTTATATACAAATTTGCCGATGCCAAATGCACATTGGCTGTCTGCTGTCACGGTGGAAGGCTACGATTGGGCCAGCGTTCTCCAGAAGGTGTCAAACACCGCGTGGTCCAATAGCTGAAGTTATATAAACACGCGTGTTTTGAATTCTAGCTTGTCCCAAAATGAATCAGCGAATTTTTCAGGTCTCTATTCACAAGGAATCTCCTCCCGCAGTTTGGGCGTTTAATTTCCGAACATCCTGGTATTTTCATTGAAGTCTGAAAAATTGAAATCGAGAAATACAGGAAAAAGTTATAAATAAATTTAATTCCATAGAATTCAATTTTACTCGAAGATAAAATTTAATTCCATAGAATTCAATTTTACTCGAAGATAATACTGCTTATGGGAAATGACCTTCGGGGTTGGAGCTTGCATGACTAGGACTTGATATTCAATTAATTTCAGGACGTGAGAAGGGGAACTTGGGAGACCTTGGAAGTGCGAAGTCATGAAACGAGCTGCGGCGCCAGCTTTTTCATGAAACGTAGACGGGAACTCATACGCGAGAAGAAACTATCATCAAAGCAGCCGAGCTCGAACGAAACTACCGTCTACAGAAGGCAAGTAAAACGTGCGTTACTTTAACGAAAACGACCTGACAGTTGACAATATAGGACGTTCACGTTTAAGTGAGCACTGCTGAAATCAACCCTTGAAAAAAAAAACCACTGCTCATAACTATAAATATACTACATTGCACGCCGACATGCGGTCTCCCCGTTAAGTTGTCAGCGAATTATTTAAACTATTTCTAACATTTGACATCGTATTGAAAGTAAAACGTTTTAATTAATAGTCACTCAAGTAGATATAATGTTGTTATTAATGCTAGGCTTATTCTCACTAATGTCAGGAAAACTGAAATCAAGAAATACATAACAAGTTAAAAAAAACTTGCAAGGCATTCAGAACATTATATCTCTTGGACAGCAAAATGGTTGTGATTATGAAGACAAAGAGTTCTCATATTCCAGTAGAGTAGGAACCTGCCTATTTGTGACAGTTTAATTCCCAATAGTTGTTTACTCTGTGACACAGTGCTAAATCATTTTATTTAGAATTAAGGTTTATGAGTTTAATAACTAAATAATGTAAAATATTTTACTTCTGAATTACTAACGTTGACAGGGCGGCGAAGAGAAATCGTTTGCCATCCAATAAACGTAATACATTATAGTTATTATTCTTGCTAAGCATAACAACATTTACAAATCGTAATTTTCGCTGCAAATTATAATAGACAAAATATTATCACTAAATGAT
The DNA here is from genome assembly GCA_002778355.1 of Clitarchus hookeri. NCBI lineage: Eukaryota > Metazoa > Arthropoda > Insecta > Phasmatodea > Phasmatidae > Clitarchus > Clitarchus hookeri. Next base: position 170,160 of record NQII01003751.1, on the reverse strand, counting down.
CATTAATAACTTAAACAAATAACTCGATTATAAAATATTCTCGGGTCAACGATATCCCCAGATTTCACACGTTCAATATTTTACACGATCTGTTTCAATAAGCTACTATAGTACTCATGTTTAAATAAAAATCTTCTCAGCAAACGCAAACACTATTGCGAGTATAGCGAAAGTTTTAACATTATGTAGGTGTTAACACGTTCACAGACAAAGTAAATATGTTTTAAAAATTCAACTTACACTATCTCTTATGTCATACAACTCTGGTGAAAATGCTTTCAAGAACATCCAATCGGAATATACGTATATGCCCCAAAAAAGGTGTAGAAAAAGAAGGATGTGTGCTGTGGAACTGATGAAAACATCAAAATCCGCGTGATATGGAGCAAACATCTTAATTAGGAGTGTAACCAACTGGAACGGCCACACACACAAAATTCTGACATGCAACCGCTCGTGCAGATGCTGAACGTCTCTTTGGGGTCCGGTCTTTTGCGATCGCTGGTTAAGATAATTAACAGAAACACCAGGATTCTTATGTGAACGACGGTAAAAATACATCTCTAAAAGTCCACTCCCAGGGTTACTTGTCGTACCTTGAATACAAAATATGCACAAAAAAGAAATCAATACATAACTTTCTCGTGCTTGAGATACTTGCTTGACAAATACATCATCAGCTTTACCAACGTCAGTACTGAAACTGCCAATGTTCCGGAAAACAGGTGTTGAGTGATATATCCTCTTGGCGTAGATGGGCGATGGTCGTTGGGGCCGGTCTGGACTTACGGCGACGTCCTTTCATGTCCCACGCATGCTCGACGGGGCTGAGGTCTGGAAGTATAGCGAGTCTGGGTAGCTTGTGTACACCGCTTACACAGTGAACACAAAACTAGGCGGCCCTGGCGACATGGGGGACACGCGTTGTCGTGCTGGAAGACTGGTTCTTGCAGCCTGCCGAGATATGGCCGGAAGACAGGATCGACAAAGTCATGGATGTGCGACGCACCTGTCGTGCTCCCCCGAACGAACACCAGAGGCGATGGGGACATGCAGCCTATGGCTTTCCATGCCACGACTCCAGGCGATGGGGACACGTAGCCTATGGCTTTCCATACCACAACTCCAGGCGTGGGTTCGGCGCGAGCGAGAACACACGATGGGTTGTCCCGCTCGCCCACGCGTCTGCGAATCGCCGTCAACTTGGTCCAGGGAAGAAACGACTCTCATCTCTGAACACCACTGCTCTGCATTCGCGTCTCCAACGCACACTCTCCCGACGCCACCGGAGACGATCACGGCGATGAGCACGCGTCATGGGTGAACGTTTCATAGGAACACAAGAAGGCACGCTTACGATCGATTGTTTATTGTTCGCGGAGTTGCATGAAGGACCACAGTGGCTCTGATTGCACGTGTGGTCGCTGTTGTCGGTCAGGGCGGCCAGAACTATCCACCAGTCCAAGGACTCATCAGTGCAACGGGGTGACACCGGTGGTGCTAGGCGGTCGTGGGAACACTCTGTCGCCCATATTCTCCACCACTAATGGATCACTGATACGTCACTCACCAAGTGAGTGGCGACTCTGCAAAACGTCCAGCTGCCCTCTCGAAGCACCACTATACAGCCACGCTCAAAGTCACTTAACTGTTCAATTGGTTCTCATTGTATGTAGTCTTCCAGGCATTTCAGACGCACCCAACGATGTACACACGCAATGGACAGCGATCTAAATTTTACATCAAGTGTCGCATTAAAATAAGCGGGATATTTCCAAACTACGAGAAAAAACGTTGGGAGGGGACTACTGATAAGTTAAAGGAATATAAAAGGCCCCACAACTTGCATGGAGGATGCGACGTTGTAGTGGTGACTTCATTTGTCTGCACCACGACGCACCACGTTCAAGTCTAGGAGACAAGCCTCCATTTTTGTATGTAAGAAACGTGGTGGACATTTCCGTGGGCCGGTGGATTTTCTAAAGTCACTCCCGTTTCCACCACCCCTGCAGCACAGAGTAGAAACGTACACAGAGGTGAAACAGCCGCTTATATAGCCAGCTTCGAATGAGAAAATAATTTTCGCTCAGCGTTGATGAAGGGAACGTAGGGGAAGCAGTGTAGGGTAGTAGGGGTCCTTGCGAGTGCTCGCTGCTGGAGGGAGGGAAACCACGTGACACTTCTGCAGACATACGTACCGAACTGATTACACTGCTTTCTACTGCCTCGCTGTTATATAACACGCTGCACGACTTACGTCTTCCCGACAGGTGATATGCACACGTGGAGCAGCTCTCGCCCAACTGCTCCCGGCCGCTGTCACTGCCGAACTAAATAACTCTACCCCTTCGCACAGCGGCAATGGACTCTTCCTACTCGTCTTACGCGTTTAGGACTTCTGCGCGTTATTTTCTCATTTTGATTCCACTTTACCACGGTTTCTAGCCGCACACGCCAGAATAACGTCGTAACTGGTCAAATCATCGCTTGGTAATTCACAGTCCAGTAGGCAGTCCGAACAAAAATTAATCTTTCTCATCAAGGCCCGTTTCCAGAGCCTCGCGCGGCCAATCGGCGAATGCGTACGCTCACATCAAATGCACCGTCACGCCATTTAGTCCCTGTATACTTACGTAATCTGTAACTGAATTTCGTCTTTTCAGCCCCATCGGCGCTGCAAAACCTTATTTCGTCTGCTGTAGGAAGTATCTAAACAATATATTAGTTCCGAGACAGAATGAGTGGGTGAAGAGTGAGTGAAGCGGCTCTTAGCAGTGAGGTCTTGAGAGCCGACGAGGGTGATTGAGGTGAGCATGAAGCAGCGCCGGAATGAAGGGACGGGGGGAAATTGGAAATCCCCGAGAAAACCCGCCTACCAGTGGCATCGTCCGGCACGATTCCCAATTGCAAAAATCCGGCGGTGACCCAGTCCGGGGTTGAACCCGGTTCGCCTTGGCGAGCAGGCTAACCGCTTAGCAACCGCTGCTCCTCCGAGACAGAAGGCACACTTTGAGAAATTGTTTACTAATTTATCACATCAGTGAAAGGAGCGCACTAATAAAGTATTGATGATAAAGTTTCCTTCCCATACACCAGTGATAAACTTTCCTGCATTTGTTCAGGAAAGATTCAAATGCGTAGCGGATTTCCCATCTTTGTATGGTAACAACGTTCAGCATTTCAACATTTGCAGCATTATGCCTATATATAGTGAATTCCTCTTACTATGTAAACGTGAAAACGTTCGTTAAAGTATAGAATATGACCAATAAATATGTTAAAGTCTATTCGCGGAGTCTTCGCACTTTTTGAATCAAACCTGTGAAAAGGTTCTCCAGTAGGACGTGTTTTGTTGATTCGTAAATATGCCATTTATCACAAGCGTTTTATACTTGTGTATACATAAAAGTACGGTTTTTTAAATAAATAATTTTTTTAATTATAAAAATTAAAAATATTTCAATTATAATTAATATGAATAAATACAGTCATAAAATAGGTTTGTTAGTAATGTGTGGTAAGAAATAGTTCTTATGTAAAATATTACTGCAGTGTGTGTGCGCCCGAATGTGGTGCCTGAAAGTAGAACTTCAGGAGGGCTTCAGACAGCTGGAAGTAACAACGAATGGACTATACAATTTAACCATGAGTTTGTTCCAGAATTCACTGAAAAAAATATTTTGTGCCAACCAAAAAATGTTTTGTTAGTATTCACCTTGCCGAAAAAATTTCGTGTTGAACACTTAATTATTTACTTGTCACCACTAAATTTTTGTGGCCAGTAATGAATTGTTTTGTGGTACCTACAACATAATTTCGCAGGGTGATCTCTCTACAAAATGTTCTTCCCCGCCATTTACATCAATACGTAGGGCCAGTGACTTTTCGCGTAAAAATCGGAGCACACAGTAGACTTAAATACTATATACACACCTCGACTGTTGTTATACCTCCATTGGCTGCTGGTGCCGTGTCCGTCTTTGACCAAGCCACTCAGGACTAAGTAACTCCGACACTGAACCTTCGTGATTCGTGCGCAAACGGTTAACACGGGCCAGAACATTTTTTTAGCCAATCAAAGAAGCAGGACCACCCTACAGTGCTTTGGACTGTATCTTGTCTCGAAATCTTTTCTCGAAATGTCGCTGCCCCTATCAATATGTAACACAACGCCAAATAACCTAGTATGCTGACGAAGAACCAACACGCGTTGTAGACACGAGGCACGCATTAAAAAATTGCAATTACTCATAATGAGGTGTGACGTGAACAAGCTGCGAACTATCTCTGAAGACGTGCATTTTTTTTTTTTCCGGACACAGCTCATCAATGTAAAATTTTTCCTGGTCCTGGCCCGACGTTTGCTCCCATAGTCTGGAACCAACCTGTTATTAAATAACGGTTGAATTGAAAAGTGTTCAACTATCCGTGAACGAAATATACTTCCGCCNCTGGAACCAACCTGTTATTAAATAACGGTTGAATTGAAAAGTGTTCAACTATCCGTGAACGAAATATACTTCCGCCGACCCCAAATTTTCGCAAATGGCCGCTTTATGGACCATTGCAGGAGAACTGTTGCAAATTTTTTTTGCCTGAAGTCTCTAAATGCAACGTAACAGGAAAGTTATATGACCTGATTTTGATTTAAAAACCGGAAAAAGTTTTTGTGGCAACCACAATTTCATGTTTTGTTAGTATTCACCTTGCCAAATAACTTTTGCGGTGAACNCTGGAACCAACCTGTTATTAAATAACGGTTGAATTGAAAAGTGTTCAACTATCCGTGAACGAAATATACTTCCGCCAACCCCAAATTTTCGCAAATGGCCGCTTTATGGACCATTGCAGGAGAACTGTTGCAAATTTTTTTTGCCTGAAGTCTCTAAATGCAACGTAACAGGAAAGTTATATGACCTGATTTTGATTTAAAAACTGGAAAAAGTTTTTGTGGCAACCACAATTTCATGTTTTGTTAGTATTCACCTTGCCAAATAACTTTTGCGGTGAACNCGGAAAAAGTTTTTGTGGCAACCACAATTTCATGTTTTGTTAGTATTCACCTTGCCAAATAACTTTTGCGGTGAACACTTAATTATTAATTTTTACCACCAGGTACAAAATAATTTTGTATTATTTACTACTAATTATTTTGTATTAACTACAAAATAATTTGCCAGGGTGACTCCTATAATAAATATTTTTCTCTGTGCAAGTTTTTGCGTTCCTTGTGAAATTGTCTTACATGTTTGCGCAAAATTTACCAATAAAATTAAAAGGAAGCTCGCATTCGATATACGTATAGGTAGGGACAGTGATATTTCGCGAAAATATTTCTAGACTAGATACAGTCCAAAGCACTGTAGGGTCGTCCAACTTCTTTGATTGGCTAAAAAATGTTCTGGGCAGTGTTAACCGTTTGCGCACGAATCACGAAGGTTCGGTGTCGGAGTTACTTAGCCCTGAGTGGCTTGGTCAAAGGCGGACACGGCACCAGCAGCCAACGGAGGTATAACGACAGCTGAGGTGTGCATATAGTATTGAAGTCTACTGCGTGCTCCGAATTTTCACGCGAAAAGTCACCGGCCCTATGTACAGCACACAGCTAACGCCAGCGTACCTCGCAACAGTTCTCCGCACGTCGCTGCCCGGTGTCGAATGTTCGCGCAGCGTGTCGCCCTGACTTTCGTTTCACCGTAGACTTCATAGTCTGTTACTTTCGGAAACGAATAAACGCCGCTCGGTTTGACGCCCCCCCCTTCCCCAACGTTGTTTCTTTTCGGCATATTTGTCAGACAGGCCAGGCTAGTAGGCTACAAGGTCGCAGGAGTAATTTCATCTCCAGATGTTCAGCGGCGCGTGTGCGTGAAACTTCGCTCTTTGCACGCGCGCGTGGTACAGCCCATTATCTGTAACTCCCAACTTCTCCGAAGCCTTGCTGAAGTTCTACTTCCAGGAAGATTAACCGAGTCTAGAAAATAACACGGACGGAACAGCGCACCGCATTCGTGCAAACTCAAGAGTAATTACCACCCTGTTTTTTTTTCGTATTAATTATAATTTAAATATTGTAATTTACTGATTAACTATAAGTAGGGCCAGTGACTTTTCGCGTAAAAATCGGAGCACACAGTAGACTGTAATACTATATACACACCTCAGCTGTTGTTATACCTCCGTTGGCTGCTGGCGCCGTGTCCGTCTTTGACCAAGCCACTCAGGACTAAGTAACTCCGACACTGAACCTTCGTGATTCGTGCGCAAACGGTTAACACGGACCAGAACATTTTTTTTAGCCAATCAAAGAAGCTGGACGACCCTACAGGGCTTTGGACTGTATCTTGTCTCGAAATATTTTCGCGAAATATCACTGCCCCTAGCTACACCCTGTTTGTTGCTAGTTTACACTTCCGCCACTAACACGTAGCTCGGCAGCTGACGCCACAGAACGCGTGTGATTGGTCCCTCGCTGCTCGCTTGTGATTGGTCGGAATGCATTCAGATTCCCTGGGCTGCACCGTGGTTATTGGCTCCTGCTGCGTGCACCGAGAATGTACAGCATTGAGCAAGCACCAGCTTACATCGCAACACTCCACCACACACCACTGACACCAACGCAAAACGTCACCCACTACACCGGATTCTGAAATTTCGTGCTGATTTAGGCTTTTGTGAAAAAATAATAATAATTAAAAAAAAGAATGCTGGTACGGAAATAAACCCGTTACCCTTACTCTGCAGTACAGACATTAAATCCACGCTATCAACGTAAAATTCTGTAACAAATAGCATTATATAAAATGTGATATATCCAATAGTATCGAATATCAAACACATCTATAAAATTTACATTTCTTATGGTGAGAAATTATTAATAATTACTCTGAAACTGAAATGATGACACGGAAACGAACTATTTCTGCATACAACGTGAAGAAGAGTCTTGACGCTGTTCGTAGCAAAATTTTCTTATATATTTTGAAGGCACGTTACGATTTACTGACGAGATATCGATAATAACTTGATTAAAATACGAAATGGTTTGAAAAGTAACACGCATAATATAATTTTTTTTCGCATAAACATGGGAGTTTTGATTTAAATTCTTGATTCGTACAGGTTCCAAAAAGTTATCTCAACATATTCAGACCAAGTGTGCACAATTGCGTAATTTTTTTTTTCCAGTGCTCGTACAATGGGCGGTGTGAACAAAAGTTAGCAGCTGTACAGGACTCGTGAATCCGAAGCATCTGATCTGCTTCGTGTAAATAAAAACAAGTTTTCCTTCAACCACCTCACGAGCAACTGCTCGGTAGCATTGATCAAGATTTGGTCCGAATTGGATCGGAAAGGGCTCATTAACGTCCTCCAAACTCATCAGGGGACGACTTACGAACTAACTCATAACCTTGCTTAAATGAGCACCCGTGCCTTACCTGGGATTCGAACCCAGAACCCGCAGCACGCCGGAGCGGCGGCGCACTAACCGACTGCGCCACGGGAGGTCGGCATTTGATCCAAATAAAACGAAGCTACTGATCACTGTCACGAGAGACTTCTTAAATTACCTCGAGATTGTGCATTTTAATTTTTTTTTTAATGCGCAGTTCTTCAGAGTTACCACGTTTTGCGTATTTTTCTCCCCCATTTTCGGAACCACAGAAATGAACTCGACCGTTTAGTTCATCGGCAGAACTTGAGTAGCTGAAACACCAAATGAAGAACCTCATGAAAATTTTAACAGTTGTTCGCAATATTAAGCAGTAGCTTAGTTTTATTTACACAAATTCTGGAGCACCGGTGGAGCCGCGGTGGTGTAGCGGCTAGACTAATCGCCTCCCACCTAGGCGAACCGGTATCGATTATCGATGCGGGTCGCTCCCGGGTTTTCGCACTTGGAAATCGTGCCGGACGATGCCGCTGGTTGACGGGTTTTCTCGGGGATCTCCCATTTTCCCCCCGCCCTTGCATTTCGACGTTGCTCTGCACTCACCTCGCTTCATCCCTCAACGTCTCAAGACCTCGATGCTAAGAGTCGCCCAAATCTCTCCACTGCTTGAGCAGCGTCTCAGTAATCAAGGCCATCTAGAAGTTGCCCGCAAGGAGATTGAGGAAAGTTGTTTTATTCGTACGAAGGTGAGCTGCTTACTTTTATTTATACCACTCAATGAAAGCCTTGATTCCCAGTGATATTCCGTATGGGCAGGGGCAGTGATATTTCGCGAAAATATTTCGAGACAAGATACAGTCCAAAGCACTGTAGGGTCGTCCAGCTTCTTTTATTGGCTAAACAATGTTCTGGCACGTGTTAACCGTTTGCGCATGAATCACGAAGGTTCAGTGTTGGAGTTACTTAGTCCCGAGTGGCTCGGTCAAAGACGGACACGGCACCAGCAGCCAATGGAGTAATAACAAGAGCTGAGGCGTGTAATAGTATTGAAGTCTACTGTGTGCTCCAATTTTTACGCGAAAAGTCACTGGCCCTACGTATGGGTAACTGATTTGTCAACCGTGCTACTGTCTAAGATTACGCCTTGTTCCTATAGGCGGACACAAGCCCTACCTGGTAACGAAACGAGCGGTGTGTCGGTTCAAACTGCAGCACGCATCATAAAATTTCTTGTTTACAACACCTGAAACCAAAAATTTTAATCAGGTCTGAAAGGATTAACAAAATGTTTGGTTTCAGCTAAAAACTTTCTGGAAGTCATCGGTAAGGGTTTTACATTTTTTTTTCAATTAAACACTTGGCTCAATTGTGGTAAGGTTTAAACTTCTTTTAAATTGTTTTTTAGTACACAAAATTGAAATACGGCCGAACCACAAAATCAATTTTTAAAACATATTCTTCATGACATTCTAATAAATCCAACATTTTGAGCTGTATCATACAGTATTAACTTTGCTCGATTTTGAGGTTGGTGCGGCTAAAAAAAAAACATATATAAATTTTAAATTAATACTTTTTGTTATTCATTTAAAAATGCAATTTTTTTCTTTTGCCTCACTTTTCTCAGAATATTATTTCATATCACAACGAAAAATAATGTAGCCTCTAAAGCCCTTATGCCAAGCATGGAATTTCGTGATCTCGCAAATCCGTGTTGCTGAATACAGGACCACTACAAGTCTCACTTACGATTAATCAATTTGCATCGAAGTGACACATCTCGACAGTAACGGGAGATTTACTGAAACATAAGTACGGCGATTTCTTGTGTTTCGGGAGGTTCGGCGACAAATAATTAATTGCGACATGGACGTAGTGAAGCCTATAAATGGAAAAAAGTTTTCGACTGCTCTGCCACGGGTACTTTGAACTCACGAGTTCAATGTGGCCATATGCAATTGTAAGTAGTCAGAATAGCATTAATTATTATGTTTACATAACGGTATTGGCGTATCTTTTTGTTTAGGCTATTTTTTGCCTGGACCGTCACGCATATTAATCTCGTAAATGAAGTGATCAGCACGTCTTTTATTCCAGTGTACTTCCACAAATTGCTGTTGGCAAATTTAGTACTCGGATTCACAAAAAAAAAAAAAAAAAATCTTCGAAATGGTTTTTTGTGGTTTTCTTTCCTATCTCTTTGTCCTGATGAATGTTTGCCGCTTGGTAGAGCGGCTTCTCCTCAACAACCTCCAACAACCTCAACAACCTTCCGTGCGGATTGGTGTCTTGCACAATGCCACCTACTTCGCTGTATTAAACCCTGTATTACTCCCGCGAATTACTGTTGCCAGGTCACTAGGGTCAGTGACTTTTCGCTTAAAAATCAGAGCACACAGTAGAATTCAATACTATACACACACCTCAGCTGTTGTTGTACCTCCATTGGCTGCTGGTGCCGTGTCCGTCTCTGACCAAGCCACTCAGGACTAAGTAACTTCGACACCGAACCTTCGTGATTCGTGCGCAAACGGTTAGCGCGGGCAAGAACATGTTTCAGCCAATAAAAAAAAAATGGACGACCCTACAGTGCTTTGGACTGTATCTTGTCTCGAAATCTTTTCGCGAAATATCACTGCCCCTACAGGTCACTGATCAAGTCACTTCACCTCTAATAGCGCCTGTTACTATTTATATAGTAAAAACTTACCTCAAACAAGTGTTCTTAATATACCTTAAGCTCGCTGCTTAATACAGGACTGTCCGAACAAAAGGATAGGTTAATACTAGAGACCAGAAAAATTCGCGAGTTCAATGACCTGCAGGCTAGACTCCCCAGTCTTATGTACAGATATGCCGATATCAACTGCACATTGGTTGTTCTCTAGGAGGTGTAAAACACCGTGTGGACCAATGGCTGAAGTTTTATAAACACACGTGTTTCGAATTCTAGCTTGTCCCGAAATGAATCTGCGAATTTTTCAGGTCTCTAGTTATTATATGCTAAATTATTTTAGGTGCGTCTCAGCTACTTTATCACAAGGTCTCTTTCAAACGGAAAGCACTGAGTGACATTTGAAAGTAAGAACCATTCTAGTGTTAGCAAGAAGTAACAAATTATTATAAGTTTGTGATTTTGTGTGTTTGTTGCGTTTTTAAATCTTAATTTACCAGCAATTTTCAAAAATTAAAAGAANGGAGATTGAGGAAAGTTGTTTTATTCGTACGAAGGTGAGCTGCTTACTTTTATTTATACCACTCAATGAAAGCCTTAATTCCCAGTGATATTCCGTATGCCTAGGGGCAGTGATATTTTGCGAAAAGATTTCGAGACAAGATACAGTCCAAAGCACTGTAGGGTCGTCCAGCGTCTTTGATTGGCTAAAAAATGTTCTGACCCGTGTTAACCGTTTGCGCACGAATCACGAAGGTTCAGTGTCGGAGTTACTTAGTCCCGAGTGGCTTGGTCGAAGACGGACACGGCATCAGCAGCCAATGGAGGTATAACAACAGCTGGGGCGTGTATATAGTATTGAAGTCTACTGTGTGCTCCGGTTTTTATGCGAAAAGTCACTGGCCCTAGTGACCTAGCAACAGTAATTCACGAGAGTAATAAAACTGTTCTTTTCGAACAGCGTCTTGGGTTTAAGACAGCGAAGTAGGTGGCATTGTGCAAGACACCAATCCGCACGGAAGGTTGTTGAGGTTGTTGGAGGTTGTTGAGGNGACAGCGAAGTAGGTGGCATTGTGCAAGACACCAATCCGCACGGAAGGTTGTTGAGGTTGTTGGAGGTTGTTGAGGAGAAGCCGCTCTACCAAGCGGCAAACACTCATCAGGACAAATAGATAGGAAAGAAAACCACAAGAAACCATTTCGAAGAATTTTTTTTTTTTTTTTTTTTGTGAATCCGAGTACTAAATTCGCCAACAGCAATTTGTGGAAGTACACTGGAGTAAAATACGTGCTGATCACTTCATTTACGAGATTAATATGCGTGACGGTCCAGACAAAAAATAGGCTAAACAAAAAGATACGCCAATACCGTTATGTAAACATAATAATTAATGCTATTCTGACTACTTACAATTGCATATTGTCACATTAAACTCGTGCTTTCAAAGTACCAGTGGCAGAGCAGTCGAAAACTTTTTCAATATATAGGCTTCACTACGTCCATGTCGCAATTAATTATTTGTCGCCAAACCTCCCGAAACACAAGAAATCGCCGTACTTATGTTTCAGTAAATCTCCCGTTACTGTCGAGATGTGTCACTTCGATGCAAATTGCTTAATCGTAAGTAAGACTTTTAGTGGTCAGTACAGATATGCCGATATCAACTGCACATTGGTTGTCTGTCGTCACAGTAGAAGGCGACGGTTGGGCCAGCCTTCTCCAGGAGGTGTCAAACACCGTGTGGACCAATGGCTGAAGTTTTATAAACACACGTGTTTCGAATTCTAGCTTGTTCCGAAATGAATCTGCGAATTTTTCAGGTCTCTAGTTATTATATGCTAAAATATTTTATGTGCGTCTCAGCTACCTATCACAAGGTCTCTTTCAAACAGAAAGCACAGAGTGCCATTTGGAAGGAAGAACTATTCTAGTGTTAGCAAGAAGTAATAAATTAATATAAGTTTGTGATTTTGTGTGTTTGTTGCGTTTTTAAATCTTAATTTACCAGCAATTTTCAAAAATTAAAAGAAAAAAAAAGTGGCCTTGGCGAAGATAGATACAAATTCCCAGACTAGTTGCACTGTAAACCACGTTAGTTCATAACCTATTTCGTGGCTGGAAGATTTCAACTCTCACACGTCTTAGGTGTCTTGCTAGCCAATCACCGACGTTCAGTGTCGGGATAACTTAAGTCTGATCGGCCCACTCGAGTAAGAAATGTCTGTTCACACAGAAACGTGGCCAATAACCAAAATAAATTTGCACGTGTGCACATACCAATTTGAAGTCTAGCATGCTTGTAAATATTGTCGCGAAAAACAGATGGCCATAAGTATGACGTGTTACATCTATTCTATATGGAGATTTTTCTACGGTGTCCATGCAGGTTTATCCCTCTCTTTTCTTAGTTAATATGTTATTTGGTGCATTCAGTGAGGTAGCCATGGTCCCAATTGAGGCCATGGCTTCGCAATCCCCCTCTGCCGCGATACATGTCTCCTTGCATGAATTACTCTCCTTACAGGCGTAAGGGATCAACCCTGAGAGGGGACCGCGGTGGCTGAGCGGTTAGACTGCTCGCCTCCCACCAAGGCGAACCGGGTTCAATCCCCGGCCAGGTCACTCCATGATTTTCGCGAGCGATAATCGTGCCGGACGATGCCGCTGGTTGGCGGGTTTTATCGGGGATCTCCAGTTTCCCTCCAACCTCAACTCATTTCACCCTCATCGGCTCTTAAGATCACTCAAGATCTCTCCACTTCACTCCATTCAACCTTGAGACGTTCACTTAACACTTAGATGAGGGAAGGTTGGCAACAAAAATTGTGCCTTACTAGGCGTTTGGTCGAAAATAATTTGGCAGTATATTCCACCAAAATGATCGACGACGGCGAGGGAGGTCGTCGAAACTCACCGTACACCTTGTTCCTGAGCTCCTGAATGGCGGCGGCTCGAGTGTCGGGTAACTCCCGAAGCTGCAAGTGCGCCTGCTCCAGCACGTCGACCGGGAGCGGACCCAGGTCCAGGGCTGG
>NQII01003751.1:133403-155652 GCA_002778355.1 Clitarchus hookeri | reverse complement strand
ACCTTCAGACATTAGCCGAGTCCATGCCACGTCGTCTTGCGGTACTTCTGCGTGCTCGGGGGGCCCTACACGATATTAGGCAGGTGTACCAGTTTTTTTGGCTCTTCAGTGTAAAATTCTGGTGTGCTATCAAACCAATAGTATTAACCAGGTAGAAGACGCTGTCTTGTGTTGGTACTGGCTTGTGACCTTGTATAGCACTCATCACGATTTTACATATTCTGCAACACGTAATACGTGAACGAGCATGCTCTGGATAATATTTCAAGGGGTTAATTTAGTGAAGAATAAAAAAAAATAGTTATAATACCTGGCACTGTGCTGAGATGGTAACATGTAAATTTGAGGGCTATCTGACTTCTGTGTTTGTTGTAATAAGCACATAAGTGCACGACTTTCAAAATCAAAAGCGTATTTACTGTACTGAAAAAAATTACAGATACAGCGAGATGGTCCATGCAAATTGTTAATCTTACATACGCTGAAAGCATACGAAGCAAGAAGAAAATAATATCTTGAGAAAGACTTTCGAAAGTGCTCAGCTTGCAGTGAACTACCTTTAGGAAAGTAGTTTATTTTCTGCGTTATCGTTTTGGTGTTTGGTTGTAGGTGCAATATACGACCATGTGTTGCGTCTGTTATCTTCGATGCTGGCATTCTAAAGTAAGCAGTAGACAACCCACAAGGCGCTACTGTGTTTCTACTCTGTTTTATTAATTTCACTGCGGCATCAATTGTCACTAAATGATTTGTATTGAAATTGTATTATTTTGTTTTTCCCGAAAATACTTTATAATTTAGTGCAACCTATATGTTCGTATACAAACTTCATTTATTATATGTATGTCTGGAGTCACATAACTTTTAAATTCACGTTTTTAATTTTAAGTACGAAAAAAAAAATGACAATTCTGAACTATAACATTAATACACATTTATATTGCTTGTGATAAAACTATTAAGCATTAGAGACTATAAGATACTAAATAAGTTAAAAAGTAACATGTTGATTGTTTTGAAGGTTTCGTAAAGCATTAGTGATTTATTTTGCAAAAAGCGCTATGCTAATTTTGATAATTTTGAAAGTTTAATGTGATAGAAGATACAAACATATTATGATATAAATGTGTTAATAAGAAGCATATTGATTGTAAATCATTAGATATTTATTATAAAGCAAAAAGTGCAATGTTAGTTTTGATAATGTTGAAAGTTTATATTGATAAGCAATCTTAATGTTGAAAAACAAAAAAACAAAAATTTACTTACTAGCTTATAAGTTATAAAATAAGTCATACCAAATGTTTAAAAGGTAATTTTGAGTTTTATATCATATGTTCAATTATTGTTGTTTATTTTTTGGTGTTACTACCTGCCCCACTCCTGTTACAACTTACCCCTAATACGGGGAAAATTGTAACAGCTGACTTGTTTTTGAAAAATATCTCTTGTGCCAAATTGAACCAACTTTTTGATTATTTCACAGTTTCATATGATAAACAAATATATAATCTACACATACACTTTGCTATAATTAAGAAATAGTTAAAACATTTCAAAATATCAGCATTTTGCCAAAAAATGTTACAACCAGCCCCCAGCTCCCCTACTTTTTTATGTGGTGCAAGAATACAGAAATTGCATACAAGAAGATCTTAAGCCGGGCTTTCAAAAGTGTCCACTTTATCGTGAACAGACTACAATTCAAGGAATTTATGGTATAAAACACGCGAAACACTGAACCGCTGAAATTACCCAGGAAGATGGAGCGAGCAGAAATTTCGTCGCGCGTTCAATTCAAACGGTGAAATTACCACAAAAGTATTTATTTTTTCAGATGTTTTAACTCATACTCTTACAAGCACTAAACAAGAAGTTACTGATAGCTAATGAGCCTACTTTACTCTACATGTGTGTAAATAAATTTTAGTGAAGTTCTTTAATGCTTAGATGGTAGGTAGGCGTTGACGTCTCGTTGGCAACAATGCCATTAGAGATATAACCAGAAACATGTGCAACAGTACCAAGACAATTAAAACACACGAGTGTCTTATCCGGGATTCGAACTCAGAAAAACTCGTAAAATTAGGCTAGCGTATAATCAACTGCATCACGCAGGTAGAATACGTAGCATTAACTTCGGATGTTATCAGTGTAATGTTTTGAGAGGGTTCACTAACCTGAAATATTTACACGACTATAATTTTGAAAATATGTGTCTGAGCTACTAAAACACATAGGTTTACATTTGTGTGAAAAATTTGGTGGAAATCGGTTGATTGGTATCCCAGATAAGGCAAAAAAAAGAAAATAAAATTTTCTTAATCGGCGCTTTCTGACAAAACTGCCTTAAAATATTCTTTATACTATGCGTCTAACATATATTTTTTAGCATAAATACTGTCGCCATTTTAAAAATCAGTGACTGACCACATTTAAATTATGTAACTTTACATCGTCTTCTGTAGGTGTGGAAAATTTTGTGGAAATTAGTTGCATTATTCCGGAAATATGACAAAATGTTCATTTTACTCACCTGACACTACTTTGCAAAACATCCTGCAAAAGAGGATCTCGATATGCATAAATTATGATTTAAATTTATACTGCTTGCGTACAAAATTTGTTTGAATCTTGTTGGATAGTTTCATAGATATAACAAATTATTCAAAATTATTNTATACTGCTTGCGTACAAAATTTGTTTGAATCTTGTTGGATAGTTTCATAGATATAACAAATTATTCAAAATTATTTATATAGACCCATTAAAACATGCCTGCCTCACAAAACGCATGTTAATTTACATACCCTACTGTAGCAATACTTGTGTGAAATTTTCGTCATAATCGTTTGATTCATTCTCGAGATATCGCATAAAATCTCCATTGTTCAAGTGAAGATTTTTATTAATGGAGGGCAAAAAGTTTGTGCATTAGCACGTTNATATCGCATAAAATCTCCATTGTTCAAGTGAAGATTTTTATTA
The DNA here is from genome assembly GCA_002778355.1 of Clitarchus hookeri. Lineage (NCBI taxonomy): Eukaryota > Metazoa > Arthropoda > Insecta > Phasmatodea > Phasmatidae > Clitarchus > Clitarchus hookeri. Next base: position 152,664 of record NQII01003751.1, on the reverse strand, counting down.
ATGGAGGGCAAAAAGTTTGTGCATTAGCACGTTACATAATTGTCATAAAAAATATAGAAAGTTAAATTATAACTGATACATATTTTCGTAGATATAGCACGCAAAGCTGTAATGTTTGCATAGGCACCCCTCATAAAATAAAAGACTTAAACGCTTAAAACATATAAATTGATATGGCCCACCACAGTACAAATTCTTCGCCAAATTAGAAAGAAATCTGTTAATCGCTTTCCGAGATACAGCATAAAAACGGTATTATTTAATGTGGGGCTATCTTAAAAAATGGCGGAGGAATAACAGTTTCCGTAGAAAATTTTGATGGATATAACTGACACTGGCATCATACAAATTAACACTGAAATCGGTTTTGCAGTTTCGTAGATAAAAAAAAATTGAGCTAAAATGTATATATCGCCGCCATTTTGAAAAAATTTTTGTGTCTGACCCTTTCAAAGTTTATCATTTTACATGACTTGCCATTACGTTACTTTTTTTTTTTTTTACAAAATTTCGTATAAATCGGTTGTTTTGCGGAAATATAGCATAATTTAAATTTTCAATGTGATGCTATTTTACAAAATGGTGGACAAGAGATTTTGTGTTTACACATTTGGTAGTTGTAATATATACAGCCACCATAGAAATTTTCATTAGAATTAAGGACATGGTTTCAGCGATTTTACATATAAAACTATATGGTCGCCATTTTGAAAATAAGTGTCTAACCTACTTGAAACATATTTGTACATATCAACTGCCCCAGTACTACTTGTTTGCCAAATTTGGTAGGAATCATTAAATTGTTCCTGTTATATTACACAAAAACTTTATTTATTAATTTAGTGCTACCTTACAAAATGGCGTAAAAAGTGGTTGTTGTTTGGTTTATATGACACTTGTAATATATGCTTCAGTGTACAAAATTTGGTTAAAATTGGTTAAACGGTATGGTAGTCATACCAAATAAACCTAAAATATTTCTGTTGTCGCCATTTTGAAAATAAGTGCCTAATAAAGTTTAATAAATTATATTTACCTGCTATATTATGGTATTACTTACGTGAAATTTTTTTTGGCGAAAATGGGTTTACTTGTTTTAGAGATATGACATAAATACCTTATTTTTCCATGTAGAACTTTTTTCCAAAATGGCTGAACAACAACAATATTTACCTTTTAATTCTATGCTTACAGCTTGCGCTGTCAGTATACACAATTTGGTTTAGATAGGTTGAATAGTTTTTGAGGGATGGTATATCACCCTAAATTTTAAAATGTCCGCCATTTTGAAAGTACGTTTCAGGCGTGGTCAAAAACTATAAAAGTCAGGTGTCCTTACTATGTATTATATGTGTACCGAATTGGGTGAAATTAGGTTGACGCATTCAAAAATTGAAAGAGGGCCACACACACGCTCGCACACACACATAGACACACAAATACACACACACACACACACACAAACAGGAAAGTGATCTCATAATCCTTTATTTCTTTCGGAAAGTAGACTAAAAATCAGAAAGCAAAATAAATAATTTCAGTATTCATATACGTTTACGAAACACTTCTAATTCGACTTTAAGACATGGAACTACTTTCCCTACGTTGTTACCAACTTTACTGGGCACATGCAGCTCAGTGTCTCAGTCAAAATATACGTATGTTGTAAAGCGGGGACATTTTCCAAAAGTTGCTTTNAGTCAGGTGTCCTTACTATGTATTATATGTGTACCGAATTGGGTGAAATTAGGTTGACGCATTCAAAAATTGAAAGCGGGCCACACACACGCTCACACACAAATACACACACACAAACAGGAAAGTGATCTCATAATGCTTTATTTCTTTCGGAAAGTAGACTAAAAATCAGAAAGCAAAATAAATAATTTAAGTATTCATATATGTTTACGAAACACTTCTAATTCGACTTTAAGACATGGAACTACTTTCCCTACGTTGTTACCAACTTTACAGGGCACATGCAGCTCAGTGTCTCAGTCAAAATATACGTATGTTGTAAAGCGGGGACATTTTCCAAAAGTTGCTTTNTGGGCACATGCAGCTCAGTGTCTCAGTCAAAATATACGTATGTTGTAAAGCGGGGACATTTTCCAAAAGTTGCTTTCATAAGTGCTCACTTTAGTGTTAACAGACTTTACCTGCGTGAAAGCGCAATGTGACGTTTGCAGGGTGATGCATACCGACACCGTAACTTTGTGGCTAACAACAGGATTGAAAAAATAAAAAATAAACGTGGTCACGTTTGTGCAACAGTACAGTTGTAGCATGACCTTGAGTTGGCACAGCGCATGCGCCTGTGGGGTCTCGCGGCAATTTCGGGCGTGGGCGAACATTTCCGGGCAATACACCTCGTGACAAGTGCTGGCGCGCCGGTTTTGCTGCCAAACGTAATATCCCTCGATTTGAACCGGAAAAAAGAAACTATGCATTTTTATACTTCCATTACATTCCACGTACCAAAGAAAATACTGCCCGAATGTAGACCATATTCGCGTAGAGCTCACAGCCGTGTCCACCAGAAAGCAACACCCCCGATTTCTGCTCTGATGAAATCATTTCTAGTGCAGTCACCAAGAGTTTAGCGAGGGAAGTGAGTCCGTAAAGAGACTTGAGCGGCTTCCGCCTATAGTTCGTTTACGGCTACTTCCAACTTTTCCTGAAGCCCTGCTACAGTTATACTTTCAGGATATCCCTCCGCCTCGTGCAAACAAAACTTAACCAAGTCTTAAAAATTAAATTAAACGAACAACGCACCGTGTTCGTCTGCACGCAGAGAGATAACATTTTGGGTGAAAACTGTTTCTAAACACGGCTACTTACTCACTGATTTTATTCATATTAATTATAAACGAAATATTATAATTTAAAAAATACAAGTAAAATTTCAATTCGACCATAAATAACGCTCTTTTTAAGTTAATACAAGCATAAAACGCTTGTGATACATAACTAGAGACCGGAAGATTTCGCGGATTCCTTTTAGGACAAGCTAGAATTCAAAACACATGCTTTTATATAACTTAATCCATTGGCCCTCGCCGTATTTGACACTTCCTGGAGAATGCTGGTCCAATCATCGCCCTCCACTGTGACAGCAAGCAACCAATGTGCAGTTGATGTCAGCATATTTGTACATAAGACTGTAGTCTCTTAACCTGCAGATCATTGAACTCGCGATTTTTTCTGTTCCCTATACATAGGGGCAGTGATATTTCGCGAAAAGATTTCTAGACAAGATACGATCCAAAGCACTGTAGGGTCGTCCAGCTTCTTTGATTGGCTAAAAAATGATCTGGCNAGATTTCTAGACAAGATACGATCCAAAGCACTGTAGGGTCGTCCAGCTTCTTTGATTGGCTAAAAAATGATCTGGCACGTGTTAACCGTTTGCGCAGGAATCACGAAGGTTCAGTGTCGGAGTTACTTAGTCCCTGAGTGGCTTTGTTAAACACGGACACGGCACCAGCAGCCAATGGAGGTATAACAACAGCTGAGGTGTGTATACAGTATTGAAGTCTACTGTGTGCTCGGATTTCTACGCGAAAAGTCACTGGCCCTGTCTTTACATAACATACTTAGGAAACAGCCAAGAATGTCACACGTGGTGTGATTTTTCAAATGCTTGATTCAAGAAGTGCGGAGAAACCGGGAATAGACCATACGTGGCGCTTGAACTGCGTTACAGAGTGTTAGTAACTCACGTTTTTCTGCGAAACTATTAAAAATGCGTCCAATTTGCTGATGTACGAAAAAAAAACACACACTTCAGACGAGGGCTGTTTAGTGATTTCAGGACGTCACGCACATTAGAAACACCATTTCAAAAAACCCCAAAATGGATTTAAGAAAGAAAAAAAAACGGCTTATTAAAAGCGCTGTAGCTCGAAATATACGCGTCAGATACATGCAAAACTACTCAAGGGCCATGCATTGAAACATCCAACATACATTCACCAATAAAATAATTGGGTCACCGCTGAAAGTCCCATAGGTACACACGCAGTGCGACGAGAACACCACACGATNAGATTTCTAGACAAGATACGATCCAAAGCACTGTAGGGTCGTCCAGCTTCTTTGATTGGCTAAAAAATGATCTGGCCCGTGTTAACCGTTTGCGCAGGAATCACGAAGGTTCAGTGTCGGAGTTACTTAGTCCAGAGTGGCTTGGTCAAAGACGGACACGGCACCAGCAGCCAATGGAGGTACAATAACAGCTGAGGTGTGTATATAGTGTTGAAGTCTACTGTGTGCTCAGATTTTTACGCGAAAAGTCACTGGCGCTATCTTTACATAACATACTTAGGAAACAGCCAAGAATGTCACACGTGGTGTGATTTTTCAAATGCTTGATTCAAGAAGTGCGGAGAAACCGGGAATAGACCATACGTGGCGCTTGAACTGCGTTACAGAGTGTTAGTAACTCACGTTTTTCTGCGAAACTACTAAAAATGCGTCCAATTTGCTGATGTACGAAAAAAAAACACACACTTCAGACGAGGGCTGTTTAGTGATTTCAGGACGTCACGCACATTAGAAACACCATTTCAAAAAACCCCAAAATGGATTTAAGAAAAAAAAACGGCTTATTAAAAGCGCTGTAGCTCGAAATATACGCGTCAGATACACGCAAAACTACTCAAGGGCCATGCATTGAAACATCCAACATACACTCACCAATAAAATAATTGGGTCACCGCTGAAAGTCCCATAGGTACACACGCAGTGCGACGAGAACACCACACGATNTTCACCAATAAAATAATTGGGTCACCGCTGAAAGTCCCATAGGTACACACGCAGTGCGACGAGAACACCACACGATAAGTCAGAGCCTTGCGCTTAGTGGCGTTGCCGTACTTGATGCGCGAGGCAGTCTGGCCCTTATCGCTCCTGCGCCTCTCGGACTCAAGCGTTGGGAATAACTCCAGGTAGGCTGGAGCCTGAACATCGCGGCATTGAGAGCCGACGAAGGGGAAGCGAGGTCGAGTATGGAGCAACGCTGGAATGAAAGGGCGGGGGGAAACGGGAGATCCCCGAGGAAAACCAGCCGATAAGCGGCATAATCGTCCGGCACCATTCCCTTATACGAAAATCCGGGAGCGACCCCGCCGGGTATCGAACCGGGTTCGCCTAGGTTGGAGGCGAGTAGTCTAACCACCACACCACCGCGGCCCCTCGCCAAGAGCTGATCACGCGACCTTCCGCGTGCGAATCAGATACCTCACCGAGCTACCAAATACAATCGCTGTTAAGTAAGTAAGGAAAGTCTGGCTGTAGCTGTTTGGCACTTCGCTAGTAATTTCAACAGTTTGATCTCGTTCGCCTTGCAAAACTTTTCCTCTTACAAAATGTGTTTCTGGTTTCGCCGCTTGATACCCGCAACCTTGAGTATTGTGGTTTGTCCAGGTCACGGACAGGTTTGGCCACTCTTGTTTTCCTGAACATGACCTCATGACGCCGTTCGTGGAACAAAGCCTTTGGTCTTTCAAGGTTTTATAGTCAGTACAGATCATATTTCCTTTATTACACTTATAGTTGTAACATATTTGGAATATGGCTACATCACCTTTTACACGAACGTGACTGTAAGTATCAGACTCCAGCCCCAATTAGTGCAGGAAATATTTTTATCTTCATGACAGCGAAATGGTGAAGTGGTTCACTGTGATTTATGTAGCATCCGGTACAATTTGTTGTATAGTTGAAGTCTTGCGAAACCAATTTGGTTTAACTAAATCAGTCGTATCTTTTGTAGTAATACGGCATAAAATATAGATTTGTCCATTTATTTTGACTTAAAAAGAAATCAAATCAGTAACGAACATATTTTTATTGTTATACACTCTGAGCCCGAATCAGTGATATCAGTAGGTGAAATAACGTTAAATGAAAANACGAACATATTTTTATTGTTATACACTCTGAGCCCGAATCAGTGATATCAGTAGGTGAAATAACGTTAAATGAAAACCAGTTGTCAAGCTACTGCCGACTGGCAAATCAAGCAAAAGAACTGGGAGCAAGTGACTTATGGCAGTGGAATTCTCGACATTCATTGGGAATCACAAATAAACTAGTGAAATTCAGCCATCATATTAACTAGTTATCAGTAGGGGCCAGTGATATTTCGCGAAAAGATTTCGAGACAAGATACAATCCAAAGCACTGTGAGANTAACCGTTTGCGCACGAATCACGAAGGTTCAGTGTCGGAGTTACTTAGTCCTGAGTGGCTTGGTCGAAGACGGACATGGCACCGGCAGCCAATGGAGGTATAACAACAGCTGAGGCGTGTATATAGTATTGAAGTCTACTGTGTGCTCCGATTTTTACGTGAAAAGGCACTGGCCCTAGTTATCAGACACTGATTATCAGTCGCCCAATTTCCGCTATCTTCACTTATTTGGTTCAATTCTCATTTTTCAAGGTTTAGAGTGTAGTATTACTTTATATTTTATTGGCGGCAAGAGAGTCGTATTAGACTAGACATATAAAGTATTTCACTTGCAGAACAACCTCCACTGTCTTCCAGAAAAGTAGTGCTAATTTGTAACCTTATGCATACTGTTGAATGACGCGTTGAAAGCCACGCCTTCAAGGCTTTGTGCATTTGAAGCACTAAAATACAGTACACAAAGGGCGACAGAGGCACGCACATCACGTCCCCCATCGCCTCTATGTGTAGGGCATCAAAATGACGTGGAATTATTTTTAGTTGTGCAAGGCGCAACGACAGAACTGCAATGTTATGGCGTATTTATGAAATTTTGCGTGGAATTATTAATGTTAGTTTAAAATTCACTGTAAAATTATCTGTAGCAAACTTTCTAAACTCTGATGGAAATTTTTAACCTGTACGTTGTATGTGAATAATACAACATATCAGACTGCAAATACAGGAACTATCAGAGTCGCTACAATGCCAATTCGAGAACTTACCTACGCGGTTGGCTCTTTATTAAGCAAATGTAGTGAATTGAGTGAGCGAAGAGATTTGGACGTCTCTTAACAGCGAGGCCTTGAAAAAAAACACGGGAGTTGCCCGGTCGGGGATTGATCCCGCTTCGCCTTGGTGGGAGGCGAGCAGGCTAACCACTCAGCCACCGCGGCCCCCTTAAGAAAATGTAGGAAAGCTGCCATGGATGTATGGGAAAATCAACTGCCGTTGGCGTTCCCTCAATCTACGTGTACAGAGGTGTGGTACCTTTGCAAATAATTTCTTAGTGTGTTTTTCACTGCATTTGTCATTCCTGAAATTATTTTCAAAACACTTATTTAACCCTTTTCGTACATATAATAGAGCTGATGTAACGAGGAGGCTAGAAATACGACAGTTCGAGGCAAAGCTCAGGAAATGATAACAACATAAAAAACTTAACTTTATCATGCGGCGCTATCTTCCAAAACGGCTGACCAACAATAATATACATTTATAAATCCAATTCATACATGATGCACTTTCCACATACCTAATTTAGTTTAAATCGGTTTAATGGTTCCCGAGATTTGGCATATCACATTAAATGTTGAAAATGGTCACAATTTTTCAAGTAAGTGTCATATGTTTTCGAAAACTATAAAAGTCAGATGTCCATACTAATTACCAACGTGTCTGGGGAATTTTGGTTCATGCATTCAAAAACTGAAAAAAAGGGGGAGGGGAGGTTACACACACGCCCAGACACACACACACGTGAAGGAGGTTCACAGTCAGCGTCATTTCAGTTTACTGAACTCTTCTTCATCTAAAACATCTCAGAAGAACAGAGCGACTTAGTTGTGAACCCGTTTCGGTTCACCCAGAATCATGCAGTCGGTCTTTTCGAGATGAAATTACGCGTTGTGCCCAATGGATAAGTGACAGAATGAAAATTTGGAGGAACAGGAGAGCCTATTGGCATCGTCCTCCATTTTTACAATATGTCAATAATCCAGACTCTTAACCACCTGGACTGAAGCCGTACTGTAGCGGCAAAGGCGTATTCACGCGTTTGCAGATGAGACTGGACATAAAGAGTGAGGTGGGCGGATTTCCGTGATAGCGGCACAACGTTTGACGAAATTCCCTTGTTATCCACGTAATTATAATTCCGAGTTTATTTGGTTTATTTGGTTTATTTGGTACAGCCGATAAACTGCTGTGAACTAAGTTCCCGTCTCGTAGATGTCATTTGCTTCTGTAGTACTTTCACGGCTGCGTCTAACTATTCTGAAGCCCTTCTAAAGTTCTACTTCCAGGATATTCCTCCACCCCAGGCAAACAAAGCTTAACCGAGTCTAGAAAATGTCAACAGTGGGACAACGCACCGCATTCGTGCGCACTCAGTGTAATAATATTTTGCAAAAGAATTGTTTCTCACTATGCGTTACCAACACACCTATTTTCTCTGTTTTAATTCGTATTAATTATAAACTAAATATTATAATTTATAAATCCAATAAAGTTCTATTTAAAAAAAAATTTACTTCTATGTTATGGATTATAAAACAGTTGTTAAACATCAACAAATAAACAAGTCATACATTAAGTGATTTTTCAAATGTTTGATTAAAAAAGTGTGAATATACTGCAATAGACTATAAACCATGTTAAAGTTTTTTGAGAATGTTTATTTTTTTCTTTATACTTTTGTGTAGTTTTTTGATGCATTATACAAACATCGTATTTCCCTCGCATGATTCATAAACCTTGATGTCAATGTATGATCTTATATTTTAGCCATATTTGTTGCCTTGGACGTCACGCAATGATTAAGGTGGACTCACAACCTTCCGTTGCACCCGTCAGTCACCGTCCGTCCGGTGATCTCGTGATATTCAACCAATCACAAGACAACTTATTTTTATATTCACCCATCTGTCAAATATTTACCAAACTGCAACTTTCGATGGACGGACGGATGGGCCACCGCCTTCTGACGACATTCCTCAGACGTGAAGACGATCTTGGAAATAAAATGCAAGGTGGCGGTTTATTTATCTTTGGTGGTAAATTCATGAATTTTAAATGTAAAAATAATCAGGTGTTCTTATTACCTGGAAAAAATTGTTTCCGCAACATATTTGTCTCTTGAAAATGTATTTCCAACCAAAATATATCTCCATCTAAAGAAAGATCACGGTGTTAAATTGTCACAATGAAATTTTGCCGTACAGAAGGATTGACGGACGCCGGATTGTTGTAAATCGCTTTCAACCGACGGACGAAAACACAGACGGACGACTGACAGACCGATGGGTGGTTGTGAACCCACCCTTAGTGGTTTATATCGGCGTTGTCTGGGTGGGAAATTTCGAAACCGCTGCCAACTTTCTCTGTGCAGATAACGCAGAAGCGGCGAGAAGCGCTCTGATTGGCTGTTTATGCCGTCTCTTCTCTCTCGTCGGTTTGATCTGCGACCGTGTGAACCCACCTTAACATCTTAACGCCGTATCCCTGAGTGTACTCGTTCACGTCTGACATGTTGCAGAATAGGTAAAATCATGGCCGGTGCTGTGCAAGCCTGGAAGTTAGCACCAGTACGGACACCGTATTTCTCTGGATAATGCTATTGGCTGCTGCTGACACAACTACTATTATATCATTGGTTGCTTCTTGTGCCAATTATGTACTGAAACTCTTTCCATGGGCTGCAAAGTGTCAGTTGTTATAAGTAGGGGCAGTGATATTTCGCGAAAATATTTCGAGACAAGATACAGTCAATGGCACCGTAGGGTCGTCCAGCTTCTTTGATTGGCTAAAAAATGTCCTGGCCCGTGTTAACCATTTGCGCACGAATCACGAAGGTTCAGTGTCGGAGTTACTTAGTCCGGAGTGGCTTGGTCAAAGACGGACACGGCACCAGCAGCCAATGGATGTATAACAACAGCTGGGGTGTGTGTATAGTATTGAAGTCTACTGTGTGCTCCGATTTTTACGCGAAAAGTCACTGGCCCTAGTTATCCGTGGTTGAAAAATTTGTCCGTATATTCATTCCGGTTTTACGGAGCCGTACCCTTAACATATGGAACGTGTGTACTTAATGACGAAAAACGGAGTCGAGGTCCGTAAATACAAAATACGAAACGACTCCACATTCCAGTTTCCGTTTGCAATCGAGTGCGACAAGTGTTGAAAACTCGTCCCAGAATAAAGTATCTTTACTTTTTAACATTTTTTTTATAAATACGCAATGAGACACCCACATAACATGACTTTAAGATTTTTTCTAATATTATTTTTGAACCAGACGTATGTAGTAAAATTTACAAGATATGCCTGAATTCACGGAAATTCCTGTAAAATATTCGGAAAACCCGTATTGGAAAAACAACACGTCCTTGATTATACGGAGTGTTCTGAATAATTTTTCTACCATCACTTTAGCTTAAAATAAAGGGAAATTTTTCTTACCGTGTTTACTTACACTCGTGGAGTTAGGGCTACGTCTGCTAAAGTTAAATTTATACTTACGTAAGAGGAGGGGGGATGGCTCAAGGCAACTCAATTAAACTATAAAGATAAACGTTTAATAATTTTCAGCATTCAGTTGTTATTCAATTACGTTCTGAATACACAGTCACTACGAATATCTTATATCTATCCCGGGGGAACCAATTGAAAATTAGAATAACTTGCATAGGATGTCCAAATAACGGTTAAAACCGACTGCATTTAAGTGTAATAGTATTTTCACTACAAAATCCCGCGACCAAAAATTTTTCTTTTTAGCTCAAATACATAATTACGTACTAATTAAACGGAAGACTGGGATTAGTGTGACTAGTGCTTCAAGAAAAAGTATTCCCTGTCTGTATTATTGTCTGACTACTCGTATACGAATGAAGAACCTACGTCTGAAGCAAGTATGCTGGTAAATAAAACGCAAAGACAACTGGCAATGAACTCGAACTGGCGTCCTTATCTGATGGCTGTCTGACGCACATTACTTTTCGCCAGTCATTCTACATGTTGTATTTTCGTGCCCGAGGCAACATACAAATAAAAACAGCTTCTCGTAGGCTGCTGCGTTTGTCTTCTGCGTTGGCAGACATGTTTGTCTTAGGATGAAAGTCTTACTGCCTTAAAATTTGTGTAGTACCTTCCGTCGTGATGCGTTCGTTAAAACACGTTGTTACTGAAACGGAAGAGTTGCTTTTATTTTTGTCATTAGGTCTGTGTAAATTGTGTATCTGCAGAGATATATATATATATATATATATATATATATATAATTCAGCGGCACAAAACGTTTGTAGGTGAGAGTAAAGCAGTTTTATAAAACTGTAAAGAAACGTTTAATACTATTTACATAGGGGAAGTGATATGTCGCGAAAAGATTTCGAGACAAGATACAGCCCAAAGCACTGTAGGGTCGTCCAGCTTCTTTGATTGCCCGTGTTAACCGTTTGGGCACGAATCACGAAGGTTCGGTGTCGGAGTTACTTAGTCCTGAGTGGCTTGGTCGAAGACGGACACGGCACCAGCAGCCAATGGAGGTATAACAACAGCTGAGGTGTGTATAGTATTAAAGTCTACTGTGTGCTCCGAATTTTACGCGAAAAGTAGCTGGCCCTATATATACAGCATATATTTAGTAAGGAATTAAACGATTAACCAATTTTCCTATGGTTTCATAGCATATTATAAATACTTTCTAGGAGTGAGTGAAGCAAGGTGGGTATGGAGCAGCGCCGGAATGAAAGGGAAGAGGGGAACGGGAGGTCCGTGAGAAAACCCGCCGACCAGCGGCATCGTCCAGCACGACTCCCACCTGGGATAATCCGGGAGTGACCCGGCCGAGGATCGAACCCGGTTCGCCTTCGTGGGAGGCGAGCGCGCTAACCTCTCAGCCACCGCGGCCCCACAATAGTTCTAGAAAATAATGTTCTGGAGTATGCGTATTGCGTGTTTTGGTTTCTAGTTAGTGGGAACGAAAATGTATCGAATTTTTGAAAAGCTAAAAAATTTTGATAGTAAAAAATAAGCAAAAAATTACAAGTGAAAATCTAATTTCTTTGCAAACCCACGAGTGTAAAAAAAAAAGGGATAAGAATTCCTACATGAAACTTCATCAAAAATAATATTAATGTGAGTGCTTAACAAAATTTTTACCGGTGACCTTCATGTTTCTGACTACTATGGTGTTACATTAAAGCCCTTGGATTGGCAGTCATGTTGCAGTGGCTAGAACGCTCGCTTACCACTAAGGCGAGCCGGGTTCGATTCCCGATTTTTGCACGTGGGAATCACGTCGGACAATGTCGCTGGTCGGCAGGTTTTCTCGGCGATATCCTTTTTCCTCATTCCTTGGATCACGGCGTTTCTCCGTATGTGCCTCCTCGCTTCGTTCTCATCGGCTGTCAAGAACCCGACAACATTTCCACTCCACTCAAGTCTTAGGATAATTTCTCAAGTTAGTCATATATATGCGTGTCGATTTCAGTTACAATATTAAATTAGGCAAGTGCTTAGTCAACACCATCACTATGGACACAAAGAAAGGACGCTAAAAAAAATAATACTTGAAGACAAATTTAATTTCTTTTGGAAAAATTCCTATAAAATCTTACACGTGTTGAAAGTGACGTCAACATAACGAGGAAATAATTTCAGTAGGCTTACTAGGAAGTTAAAAGTGTTACTCCCCCTGCAGGTAGACAAAATAATTAATTATAGCGAAAAGAGGGTACCCAAGCAAACATTTAATACTGTGCAAAAGTAGATGTTTTGAAACCATTTTTGTATTGATATGTTTTTTTTTACAAAGTATTGTAACTAGGTAAATAGTTATAAAATTGTTTATTATAACTTTCAAATTTCACTTAAACGTCTAGCAAACCGAATCCTGATGCAGTTTTTCATAAATGAGCTCGCTCATTGCCTTCCTTCACCAGAGTTGGCCTCGCTGTAAAGCATGGTGGTTTATGAAGTAAAAAAAATGGGTGCCTGTACTCACGTACGCACGTTAGAAGTAATACTTATTTGGCGTGACTAAAATAAAATACATCTATTGTTATGGCCTAACACAGTAAAGAATCTTCGCCAAATGTTGTAAGAATGGGTTGATTGTTTCCCGAGATACGAGAAAAACCTCCCTACCACGTTCACTGTCGAATTTCGTTACACTGTGTGCGCGCAACTTCCGTCGCACGCTAAACTTTTATCCTCAACGTGCCAAAAGAAGTATAGTTAAAAAAAAAAAAAATTCAGTGTCGTTCATACGGACAGCAACGAACAAAGTGTATCGAGAAATAACTTGTACTGCACGATACTGCACGATACTGCACGATACTGCACAAGCTCTTCGGTATGATTCAAGGTAACGCTTGCAGCACTGAAAATTGTTCACAGCTAAGTTGTGACACACAAATTCATTTGCTTGCATGTTATTTCGCGGTTTTAGCACGTGAAGCTTTGGCATTATAAAATCACTACGTCAAATAGTGGTATTTATTAATTAAAATACTCCTGTAATAACTTTAACTGTTTTACGAGATATTCTAATATTATCAAACTGCATAGTTTCTGTAAAAAAAGTATACATTTAAAAAATAAAGTACATACAGTGTACATTTATTAGCATTACCACATAATTTAATAAGTGAATAATTTTACCCGTTGATATTTAGACATTTGAACACTAGAATACGGTATTCTGAGAAAATTATTCCTACAACCATTTTCTTGTCTTATAAGTAGGGGCAGTGATATTTCGTGAAAATATTTCGAGACAAGACACAGTCCAAAGCACTCTAGGGTCGTCCAGCTTCTTTTATTGGCTGAAAAATATTCTGGCCCGTGTTAACCGTTTGCGCACGAATCACGAAGGTTCGGCGTCGGAGTTACTTAGTTCCGAGTGGCTTGGTCGAAGACGGGCACGGCACCAGCAGCCAATGGAGGTATAACAACAGCTGAGGTGTGTATATAGCATTGAAGTCTACTGTGTGCTCAGATTTTCACGCGAAAAGTCACTCGATATAACTGTTTAACTGATTGACACATGCATTATTGACACGAATTTTCACCCAGAATTTGCACAGAGTGCACCTTGCGCCATTAGCCGGTGCGCAACTAATGACACAGCGGAGATCAGCGCCACTAAGTTACCGGAACTTATAGCATGGAAGTTGGAGCTTCTGCATGGATGNGCCAGTGACTTTTCGCGTAAAAATCGGAGCACACAGTAGACTTCAATACTATATACATACCTCAGCTGTTGTTATATCTCCATTGGCTGCTGGTGCCGTGTCCGTCTTTAACCGAGCCACTCAGGACTAAGTAACTCCGACACTGAACCTTCGTGATTCGTGCGCAAACTGTTAACACGAGCCAGAACGTCTTTCAACCAATCAAAGAAGCTGGACGACCCTACAGTGCTTTGGACTGTATCTGGTCTCGAAATCTTTTGGCGAAATATCACTGCCCCTTCCCATATATCCTCGGCGTTGCCTATACTGTAGCTGGTTCCTTACTTTCGTATCTCGATCGATCTGAAAAATGAAAACTACCCTAACGTTATTCGTGGAATTGACAATCTATTGTCTGTCCACGGTTAATTGAAAGCTTTTAAAAGCCCTGCTGGGGTTTTTCCTCGTATACAATGCGCGTTATTTAGTAACATGCAAAAATGAACACACCGTTTTCAACAAGACGTTTAGGCAATTTGCGATTACATAGTAAAATCTTTGAACTCCACACAGAGTTCACGCTAGACCATTAGAATTAGCATGCGGCAAACTTCAAAAGGCTTCGACATACACCGGTTTTAGCTGAATTCTCAAAAATTAAATCTGCAACAGTGAGATATTATTATACGCGATGAAGGCCGAAGAACTTAATTGGAGATGTCATTTTGTTCCTTTCTCCTCTGGTTTAACGAAAACGCGCAATAAATCTTTAACAATGAGTTTAAAAAAATACAGGCCACCCTACGTAAAAGGTTTAAACGTTTCTTGAAGTAATCTCATCTTGCTAATATAACTGTTTACCGAGACACGCGATAACGTGTTAACGCTGATTTTAATTTTATGTTATTAAAGATCAGTATAACTACTATTTAATAATGCTACGTCAGAAATATGGTAAATTAATTCACCTTTTATGATTGTTCAAATACATGCGGCTATGGGTAGGTATTTTCTAAAAAGTTGATATAAAATGTGTTATGTTAACCGCGAACGAGCTTAATGAAATCCAGACTACACGGTAGGTACGTAAACAGGAGTAAAACAACCACTTGCACAGCAAATATTCGTCTCCAAAATGGCGTCACTGTTCAGTTATACGTCACAACGCTGTTCGCCAATCAGCACCTGGTAACTTACTCGCCAGTCGGCATCCCAGCCAATAGGGAATCTTCTGCAGCATGCAGTACACTGCAAAAAATATTTGTAATTTATACGGAGAAATTATTTGTAATTTTATAAATGTTTGTAGCAGTACACAAATGCATGTTTTAAAATTACTAGTTTCTAAAAGTACAAGAGCCGTGTTTGTAATGGACCTCAAAAAATGTTTGTACCATACTGACTCGTATTCACGAGCTCAAGCCAAATGGCGGACACTCAACAACGTAAAAACTGCGTATAGCTGTTCGTGCAAATACTAGCGGAGATGCAAAGTGTAGTTGCGCGCAAAAATAAATGTATTGCAGGTTTGAATAACATAAAACACTTGAAACTACTAAAATAATCATAATAAAACGACGAAAGTTTTAAAAACACGTGACGCTATTATTCATTAGTACAGACCTGAAAAATTCGTGAGTTCAATGACCTGTAGGCTAGACTACATTGTCGTATGTAAAGTAATGCAAATTCCACAGTTCATTGGTTGCTTGTTGTATTAGTGGAAGGTGGTGATTCGGTCTGCACTGCATTTTGCTGTGTATTTATTATTGGCTCAGAATGGTCCAGGAGGTGTAAACTAGCGGGTGGACCAATAGCATTATCCATACGAACGTACGAGGTTTAGAATTCTAGCTTGTCCCGAAATTAAAACGCGAATTTTTCAGGTCTCTATTCATTAGCTGTTGATCTTAATATTTTTAATCTATGCAGAAAACTTAAAATGAAATAACTGCGTCCTTCTTAACAGAAAGACTTCACTAATATTTTCTACGTTTTCACTGACATTTTTACTACAAAAATAATTCTAACGTTTGAAGGTGAAGTTGGTTTCGTAAGAAACGGCGTGGGAAAGTAACGCAAATGATAAGGGTCTGAGTCCCCGTGCGGGCAACATGCGACTTTTTGTCGTGAATTGTATTTTGAAATAATTTTGTTCCCGTATTCTCTGTTGTTATAGTCGCGTCGGCCTAAAAACGGACGTGGCTCCAACTACCCAAGTGAAAGAGAGAGACAGAACGACTTGCGAAGCACCAGCCACAGGTAGCCGGCAGGCGGGTGGACGAATCTGCAAGCACTCCCTCCCACCTGCCGTACCACCGTCGTCCAATTGTTTCCTTTCTCGGGGAGAAGTGGCCCGACATTGGCTGAGCTCCCAAGTCCTAAGTTACAGCGGCGCTAATATAATACATCACATTTCTTTTCTAGAAGAATAAAAATAATTTTATTTCCACTACTTTATAACGTAATTTGTTGTACAAACCTATCATTTCGTAATATCACAAATATATGTTTTGCATATTTTACAAGAAATCTGCTTGTTGTCCTACAAAGGATTTTCTTGGCAACTGGGTTCCCGAGGATTTTTCTTGAAAAAGTGCAAGGGAGTTTTTTACAGTGTAGCCAAACGGACCCAAGGACCATTCGAGAGCCCCGCGCAGGCCATCGGCGAATGGGTACGCTCACATTAATTTAACCTAAGTTGTGCCCAGACGGATATAATAACATCACTCTCGGCCTCATTTGTGATGGACGCTTTTCCTCGTTCGCGGTAGGTCGAGAACAACCGCAGCGCTGTTTGACTGATTGCCGTAACGTAAAGCGGTCACCGCAATCCGTGAGCATAGCCGGCAGTTTATTCTCGGCTTCAATCTCTTCGCTTTTCAACGCTTCGACCTCGCCGCCGCAAACTACACCCCTCGACAAAAAAAAAAACTTCGCACCTCCTGCAATTGGTTTCACATGAAGGACGTTACGAAGAGACATTCGTGAATTATGACGAAGGAATGTTTACAGACAGTGTGTTTTCTCCTCCCTTACTTTCTCTTAGGCTGGGAGCAAAGCTGTAACCCAGAAATACTGGTGGTAAAAACTTTTTTTTTGGGCGTGTGGTACCAGAGTTTAAGGCACCCATAAACACAGCGCAATAAGCATCAATTTATAACTGAGGTGGGGAAAACTTGTCGGTTTTCTGAAGAGTTTCTATTTCACCACAGTGCTGCGAGTATCTATTGGTGGGAATTTTGTGGAAAATTTCGGTGGAGGGCCCTGTGCAATGTTTTTTTTTTAATCCCATTCATGCAGGATATTCAAATGATATAACAGTATGAGGATGGCGTTATCGGCTATAATCGAGGACTTTAAAATAATGTTTCTGAATACAAGTGATGTGTTGAAAAATGCATAGTGTTTCTCCTTCTTTGCATGTATACAAACTGCAATACGCGGAACATGCAATTTTTTATTAGCAGTTTAAACACACCGCAAGGCAATTAGTAAAACGTTTTTAAACGCCTCAAGGTAATGTCTAGCCATAAGAAAGCATTGCGACGGTGATGGTAAATACTGTTACAAGATGCCAGAGGGGCGTATCTAAGTTCGTGAGGGATGGAGGTCTTAATAATAATAAAATAAATTAATTTGATTCTAATTTATTAACACAGCTCTTATTTACAGCATTTATCTATCTATCTCCAGTTTTACTCTATTTATTTCTCAATGAGCGCATTGTTTAATGTCCATCTCAACTGTAATAATAATCCTTCTCAATATCTCTGTTTAGTTGTAGTCAATTAACTCATACTCATCATTAACACATGGTCAGTCTGTCTGTTGCCATCATTTGTAATGTCTCCACGCATTCACGCCAATAATACAGACTTCCAGTCGCACCCCTTCACTGCACCGATGTTCGCAGTCGCAGATTTTTCTCCCGCTGGTCACTTCCGGCGCCACCCTTGCTCTCCTGGCTCGTCGTCTGTCGCTAAGGCCGCACAATCGCCCAAACGCACGACGCTCATAAATTCTCGGCTCGGAGGCCCGACACGCTTTTATAGCATCAGTAGCCAAGATCTAGAATGTTCCCCGCACCCCGAGCAAAGCTGAGAGAGGCAAGGAGGTCAGGAGCGGGCGAGCCGCAAAAGGCTTATCGCGGCACCATGTGCGGCGGCAAGCCTGTGTAAACGTCTCTGTCTTCGTCGCCCGCTCTCTGGTTATATGCGTGACCTTCACACATTTCCGCTCTCGCAAGTGAAGGAAGTAGCGAGCGCGTAACAATAGCTTAAAAAAGCTTCGCGGGTATTCTGTTCCCTCGTAATTTTAAGCGCTGTGGTTATAGGTTTTTGCAGTCTGTTCAGAAATCCCACATGAGAAAATCTGGGGCCTACAACACCGCATATTTATAGTTCTAAGAGTCTAAAGAAGGCCGTCTTTCTCAGTTTCATCATGCTCCAAATTAATGTTTTCATTGCACAGAACGACATGAAATTTAAATTCCCAAGTAGCCTGAGAAGTGTTTTTTTTTTTTTACCAAGTAAGAGTTGTGAATACGACATGTAACTTATTTTTAAATCAGGTAATCTGAACACGCGGTGAATACAGGAGTGCTATCTATGTCTCTTTACAGCTTTAAAACTACTCTTATACCAGTTCGCTGGCGTTTTGGTTTGTTATCCGACCTCCCCGTAGTAATAAATGTGTACCATTTTGCGATAAAGACTAGAGTATATCTTCGAAGGATCGCTGTTTTTGTAAATAACAATTACGTAAGAATTGTATGCTGATGTTAACAAACATGCTTAAAGATGATATTAAAAGCAATAGACAAAATACAACTTTATTTTAAAAAAAATTTAAATGGTGGGTTTTTTTTTTTTTTTTTTTTTTAGTGTTTCTTCGTGCTATTGCTTAATTCCCGTGTTAGAAAGTCGCATCTTCAAGTAAAGGATATCCGTATACATGAATTGGTTTAGAGCGAACGTGGCAGGGAAAAGAACGTGGCAGGGAAAAGAATACTCTTACAGATATGTATATAGAATGACTCACACACTTTTCAAACGCACGTTCACACATACACAAATTTAAACACACACACCACACACTCTCTCTCTCTATCTGACTCCCCCCCCCCC
>NQII01003751.1:62639-133385 GCA_002778355.1 Clitarchus hookeri | reverse complement strand
CCCCCCTTCCCCAGATATTCCTAGATCATTATCTTTACTTTCACGTTAGTCTAATGACACGTTTTAGACATATTTTACTTGACCTAGCTGTATGTTTTCTCTTGGTGGAGCAACCCACTAGACAAGAAGTTACAGCGTCAGTCATCGTAGCAAGATTTTAAATCTCACCGAGCAGGCCTAATGCCAGGCTGTTAGGAAATAGCATGAGGATATTTTCAAAGGTTTAGACGTACACTCGCTGCAGCTTAACTCCTCGCAAATTATATATGCAACAGCGGAATACTTATTGAATGCATTTGAACTGAAATTGCCATTTTGCGTTTTTCTTTTTTACTTTTAGGGTAACTGCGAAAGCAAGATCTAGATATGAATGTCTTTTTTTTTTTTTTGTTAATGTCTAAAATTTTTGTCACAACTTATAGATGGCAACCCTTCATACCATACGCGCATTTTCCGAGAACATTCATGTACTGAGAAACGTGTTTACGGACATACGCTGATTTCTCAGTAATCCCCGAAACACCTACATAAGGAAGAAGTTTTTCCATGGGTCTAAATCAAGCCTAGTAAAAAGTATTATCTAATATTTTAACTTATAACTAGGGGCAGTGATATTTCGCGAAAATATTTCGAGACAAGGTACACTCCAAAGCACTGTAGGGTCATCCAGATTCTTTGATTGGCTAAAACATGTTCTGGCCCGTGTTAACCGTTTGCGCACGAATCACGAAGGTTCGGTGCCGGAGTTACTTAGTCCTGGGTGGCTTGGTCACAGACGGACACGGCACCAGCAGCCAATGGAGGTATAACAACAGCTGAGGTGTGTATATAGTATTGAAGTCTACTGTGTGCTCCGATTTTTACGCGAAAAGTCACTGGCCCTACTTATAACGTCCAAGTTAATTGCACTTGCAAATGTGCTTAACCCTCGACCCGGACGTTCTGACTGTCCGTCAGCTAGACCGCGCCAGGTCATGTGCCGCCGCTTTCATTAATGTCAACCTGCCAGTTCTCGTTTAGTAGCGGTTAAGGACGTCGCCATTACTTGGTACGACGTGCAGGCAAATCAGCAACTCTGAGGGTGGGTGAAAAATTAAAAAAATTGATGTGTACAAAACAACCGAGATTGTGTTTCTCAAAGTGCTGCTTTGCGATTGGACTTTGCAGGTGCGGTGCGTATTTGGGTTTTCCTTTAGCGGCGATGGAATTAACTGTATTATATATATTAAGTAAATAATCTGTGCACGTGACCAATCAGAGCATGGCAGTAAGTGCGAACTGTCGAAAGGGCAAATGTTTAAGCAGGCTTATGATTATAATTGCGGATTTTTATTCAAAATAATAAGAGTCCCCGACAGGAAATGTCAACCTTGAAGCGTAACGTTACTAAATTCTGGTTGTGTTATGTGAGGTTAAGTTGTTACATAGCAAGAAAAGTTAAAGAGGGCACGCTTATAGCGTGTGTTCATTGGCATTTTAAATGCGAATCAGAAATACAGAAAGCGTAAATCCGTGTGCACGATTGGCGAATACTGCGTCATTCTTGTAATAATGTTTCTGTTGTAAACCCACCCCAGTATAGGTCTCGTCATTTGCACGTGACTGGAATGCTTATTTCCTTGAAATCGCACGTTTCTACAGAGTCCCTGTATCACTGCCAAATTTTGTCGAATTGTTTCAAATAAAGTTGGTAGGTAGGTAGGTAGATAGGCAGGGCTTAACGTCTCGTCCACATCGAAATCGTTAGATGCTGAGCAAGTTGCTCAGAGAAGCAGGAACGGGGAAGGAATCGGCCATTACCTGAAGAAAGTAACTAATCCTGTACTCGCCTGGAGGGATTTCGGTAAACCGCGGGAAACAAAAAATCAGGATGGCCGGACCGGGTTTCGAACCCAGGTCCTTCCAAGTCAAAATAATATACCACTGCCCCTCCTCGTTTGGAAATAAGGTTGGTGAAAAAATTGAGAGTGGAGAGATTTGGGCGGCTCTTTGCGGCGAGGTCTTGAGAGCCGATCAGGGTGAGGTGAGTTGAGAATGGAGCAGCACCGAAATACAAGAGCGGGGAAACGGGAGATCCCCGAGAAAGCCCACCGATCAGCGGCATCGTCCGGCACGATTCCCACATGCGAAAATCCGGAAGCGAACCCGCCGGGAATTGAACCCGGTTCGCCTTGGTGGGAGGCGAGTAGCTTAACCGCTACATCCCCGCGGCGCCTTTTGTTGCCGGATGATGCCTCTGGTTGGAGGGTTTTCTCGGGGATCTCCCGTTTCCCCCACCCTTCCGTTCCGGCTCTGCTCCATACTCGCATAACTTGATTCTCATCGGCTCTCAAGACCTCGCTGTTAGGAGCCGCCCAAATCTCTCCCCTCCACTCGAAGGTTTTCGCGTTTATGGAACTGCTAATTTTTACGTGAGACGAAAGGATAATAAATGGGCAGGAAATTAGATCCTAAGCTGTGCTTTAGAAGGTCCTCAATTAACAGCGATTAACCTATAGCCCGGTGTGTTATTATTCGCTGTTAAAGCAAAAAAATTTTTGTGCGAGCTCGTGTCACCAGTACTATATATCGACGTGGCAACGACACCGCAAGGGCAGTAGGTTTCTGTTCTTGCAGGGCGTTTCCCAGGCCATAATTCAGCAAGGCGACACCAGAACGTATATAAACGCTATGGTCTTTTCGCGGTATCTTCACACGTTTTGAATAAAATCTTTGAAAAATCACTCCATGTATGGCGTGTTAAGTTTTTCCTAAATGTGATATTTTTATCACAAGCGTGTTACCATAATTGTATATTTTTTTGGTTGAGTCGAACAATAACATACATATTTACTTTAAATTATAATAACTCATGTGTAATTAACACGAATTAAGATACAGAGAAAATATGTGTGTTGGTAATGCCTAGTAAAAAGTAGTTCTCGTGCAACAAATTATTAAAAAGAGTGCGCTTGAAAGCGGTGCATTGTCGCTTTGGTGTAATTTTCTAGACTTTGTTAGGCTTTGTTCGCACCAGGTGGAGGAACAGCCTAAAAGTAGAACATTGGCAAGGCTTCAGAAAATTTGGGAGTAACCACGAATTTACTCTTTCAATAAATGCCTTCTTAAAGAGGCATTGGTAGAGGCCATCTTGGATGCAGAGATCTTTCGCCGCAATCTGAAGTAAATAAATCTTTTTTACGTTTTGTAGGTCGACGAGGCGCGGGCGACTGTGCAGTTCAATTTCTGTGGTTATTATTGTGTGCTTGCGTTGTCGCTGTTGTGAGTGCCGAAGACAGAAAAGGGGGAAGGATTTACGTTTGCTACGGGGAAGGAATAGAGGTTACACATCGTTAGTTGTACTGATGTACTATGTTATAAAGTGATCAACCCTTAGCTGAACCGGCCTGCCTGATCACACCTTCAAACATTGAACCAGGGCACGAACGTGATTGCAATAACTCCTTGCGAAAGACAGTTGCAGAAATCATCTCCACCGGCCAGTAAACGTAGCCGAAAATATTAAACAACGCACCCGATATAGGCCAACGTAACACTGGGAGCAGCGACTTTTGTCATCGGGGCAGTGGACCAAGAAGACGTGGAGAATCAGCCTCTGGCAACATGAACAAGATGGGGACTTTCCAAGTAGACTGTAATAGTAATAGCGGGATGTAATAATACTTAATACAATTAATTAGCATCTCGGTGTTCCATTTAAGCTCCCCCGACCAATAGTCACGTAAATAGTTATTGTATAATCCTTATATTCAATAAACTCAATCTTATACAGCTGAGCTCTACCTAATCATGGCTCATTATTAAGCTACGCCTATAACCCCTTTCAGGTATGAATTGACTTAAAAGTAGATTCATAACATTGGTGGAGGACAGATGCTAGGAGAAAAATTACGTCATATTGCAGTACATGCATCATAGTTTACAGAAATTAATTTTCTTTTCACTTTTTAATAACTTAAATTATAATTGCGGGAAACCTTAATGATAAAGGCTGATGAGGGGCAGGGGGGTTTAAAACACCCATATTCACCCCTTGCTTTGCCCACAGCTCTTGTCATTATTATAGTCGCCTATAGAAAATAATCACTTATTACTAGGGGCAGTAATATTTCGCGAAAGATTTCAAGACAAGATACAGTCCAAAGCACTGTAGGGTCGTCCAGCTTCTTTGATTGGCTAAAAAAAGTTCTGGCCATTGTTAACTGTTTGCGCACGAATAACGAAGGTTTATTTTCGGAGTTACTTAGTCCTGAGTGGCTTGGTCGAAGACGGACACGGCACCAGCAGCCAATGGAGGTATAACAACAGCTGAGGTGTGTATATAGTATTGAAGTCCGTATTGTGTGCTCCGATTTTTACGCGAAAAGTCACTGGCCCTAGTTATTACTTATAGGTAGATATAGTTAGTAAACAATAGAGACAGTAAACATACTCCACGTTTTTGTGTGCATTTTTAACTTGTAACCGTTTTGGAAGCTCGGCTTAAACTATTCATAGAGACGACGCGGCCCTGCGGGAGGTGGCTGCTCTCGAACAGACACAAAATCACGTCAGCTCTATCTTTCTCGGTATTAAGCAAGTTGAAGCGACTGGCAACCAGATGTTGACGACGTTCAATCCGGTTGATTACAGAGACACTTCCGTTCGGATCATGCATGTCAAGCATTGGCAGATGTGACTGAGTAATGCCCCAGGGGGAAAAAAATTCGATTCTGACGAGAGAATGTTCCTCTCAAACTAAAATTTTTCGTATGGCTGAGGAAGGGAGAAAGGAAAGAAACTCAAAGTTGAAAAAAAAATAAAAAAATCTCGATGCACATATCTTGAAGGGAAAATAATGTTAACGCATGTCAACTCCTTGTATCTACTCATACTTTATGTTGCTAAACGTACATCTTGTATTACGTTATTCACTGTAGTATCGTTCTTTAAGTATTCAAGGACGATGTTTTATCAGTGCGGGATCANTTTTTTTTTTTTTTTTTTTTTTTTTTTCGAGAAAAGGGAAGATGCTGATTTTGACATTACTTTTATAACCACAACTCTACGTTTACAAGCTAAAACGTTCAAGTGTAATTTTTACATAACATTGATATATACGTAGATATTGATGAGAGTGTAAATTCACGCCATTTTATAACAGTATTAATATAAAATATTGGCCTTTATTGTAATCCAGTTAAACGAGGGGTAAGGAGCCTGCAGTCCTTCTAGCTCCACCACCCCCTTGGGGATGTGCCAATTTAAATATCTGAAATATTTTTCTTTGCAGTGATACAGAAGTTTGCGAATTCACAGATTGATATTTTGTAAGTGAGCAACTTTTGTAAAAATGCTGCGGAGGTGTAGTTGTCAAACTACTCGCGTCACATCTAGGCGAACGGGGTTCGATTCAAGGCGCGGTCGCTCCCGGATTGTCTTCCGGCGGGGAATCTCACCGGACGTTGCCGATGATCGGAGGGGGTTTTCTCGGGGATCTCCCGTTTCCTCCGCCGTTGCGTTCAGGCGCTGCTCCACACTCACCTCGCTTCACCCTCATCGGCCCTCAAGGACCTCGATGTTTAGAACTGCCCAAATCTCTCCACTCCACTAGACCTTCGTAAATTTTCGACATCATAAATCGTATCAGTAAAATATGCAGCAATACTGACTTTCAACTGATTGCTGATGGAAACTTGAAAGTACTCGTAATGGTACGCGAACCACAGCACTTCCTTTTATAGAAAGGGCAGCTTGTTTACCAATGGGATTTAATTGAACGTTGTTTAAAACATTTTTTTTTTTCGTGGCTTCAAAATAAATGTTTGCTTAGCGCTTCTTCTTTTAAAAATTAAAAAAAAAGCGATATTATTTAAAAAATTTTAATTGTTCGTGGAATACCTTATGAATTTATTGCCCGATTTGTTGAACTCTTAACGTTTTTATTGATAATTATTAAGATTCTTATTTATTCTTTTTATTAAGATTCAATTTCGAGAAATGCCTACGTGTCAAGAGTGACAAAAAATATTAATTAAAAGTTATTAATTGAAACTCTGCGTTCTGTTGCCACTTAGTGGCAAAAATAACACTTTCAGTCAAGTCATGAATTCCATGTGCTGACCATAAATCTCGTAGTTTGGCGCGGCATTGCGCGCTGTTAAAGTTGCGAAGTGTATTTTCATTTGCATGCGAGGGAAAGGTTGAGCAATCGGGAATGTATGTCGGATACATAATTCTTCCCCCTTTTTTTTATTTTGTTCGAGAGCGGTGAGTTGGATGTGAGTGTGCGAGTCGGGTTGATTCCAGGCGCATTCAAGGACGGTGTTCTTGATCTGGGTTGCCCCCGTCGCTTTGTGAAAGGTAAGACTCGCCACAGCAAACGTCTCTGCAGCGGCTGTTTCCTTCCCGAGCAAGCTTCGACATACGTTTCGGCAAAGAAACTTAACTTAAATATCAATGTTATATTTCACAAATATAATAACGGTAATATAAATACGCCACACACGAAGAGAAACTGTTTAGTATTCACATTTTTAATTTCTAAACTATTACTGACGTTTACCTTGCTTTGTAAATACTAATTTACGTGTTATATAAATGTATATAACTAGTCGACCTGGCCCGGCTTCACCCGGTAACAATTTAGTTTTTACAGCGATACTTTGAAAGACAAAAATGGTTACTGTAGGTCATCCTTAAAAGATAAACATATGCTATCGCAGGTTTTTCTGTAGATCTTTTTGATAGCTACAATTCTGTAGTACATTAATTTCATGTATCTCTTATGGTTTAGTCAGCGCAAGCCATGTAAGCGGGTTTTTACGACTTGATTACAAACGGTTTGACATTTCTCTACTATCATTACATTAAATATAAACGTACATCAAAATCTTTCTCAAGAAAGTCTCTAAATGATATTGAAAACCGCATCAAAATCCATCAATTAGTTTAGAAGTACTAAGCGAATACACATACAGACGCGGAAAAGTGACTTTGTTTTATACTATTTAGAGATAATAATTTTATGTATTATATTCTTATTGTTGTTTTAAACTAACATAATATATATTTTATTTTACAATGACAAATAAAATTTAAATAATACACAAAATACAAATATTTAAGTATATAATATATAAAACTTGTATTTATAATATGTAACATATATGTAACAATATATAAATATAAATTAAATGCTTTATGTAAATAATGATAAGGCATGTAAGGAAGTAATTGTAGGAAACTAGAAATTGAGTGTTTCTATACAATTGCAACTCAAAAGAGGGAATTAATATATATTGTATTCACTAAGCGTTCTTCTGTAACCAGTTTTATTAATTCTGAGCTGTGAATTTGATTACGAAATATTTAATTGATAATGTATTATTTCATTTAAGAAATTATTCTCAATATAATAAAATTGGGCACACTTCCTAAAACACTTCTGTTGTCCACGTTATCTTCGTTAAAACTCGTATCACAATTACATAGCTGAGTTAGTTGGTTATCCACCGCCTACATCAGACAATTTGCATTAATAATAGCTATCGGACAATCGCGGTCGTAAAATGAGCTTCCAACCAAGAGACCAACACGGTGACGTAGAATATCGGCTCACGCGTGGACAACCATAGCTTATGTCGCCTTTGCCTTTCTTTCGTGATCGGCGCAAATGTGAATCAAGCTATAGAATTAAGAGGATCATACTGACGACGGGGGACATAAATGTATTTTGCGTTTTACGCATGTTATAATGAAACGCGTGTTTCTAACGATTTCACTGGAACTTTCTGAGCAGCAAAGTGATTTACAGCTCGTCGTGGAAAGTTGCACGGTGGTTCAAGGAGAGGAAACTTGGCAGGGATGTAAAATGTCCCGTAGATCACGGGCTGACTGTGAATCCAGCGATAGAAGACAGGAAAGAACGAGGGATTGCGTAGCTTCCCACGACCTGTCATCCCCAGCTCAGGCCGGTAGCCTTGTCCAGACCACACATGTAACAAACAGCGATGCCACAAACTTAGAACTGAATTAAACACACTCATTAATAACTGTTCGTCCACACATGAGTTACATTTGCGGTCATTCCCCGCTACATTATGTGTACGTAGGGCCAGTAACTTTTCGCGTAAAGATCGGAGCACACGGTAGACTTCAGTACTACATACACACCTCAGCTGTTGTTATACCTCCATTATCTTCTGGTGCCGTGTCCGTCTTTGACCAAGCCACCCAGGACTAAGTAACTCCGGCACTGAACCTTCGTGATTCGTGCACAAACGGTTAACATGGGGCCAGAACCTTTTTCAGCCAATCAATGAAGCTGGACGACCCTACAGTGCTTTGTACTGTATCTTGTCTCGAAATCTTTTCGCGAGATATACAAACCATTCGAAAAATGTATTACACGCGTCGTTTTTTGAAGCGTAAATATGAATGTTCTAACTTGTGATTGTGATTTTTAGATATTTAAAAATTTATTTTTAACAGCATGCTTGGGATCAGCCGAAGTGATTCTTGAAGTCATGGGAATGCCACGTACAAATTTATTTGAAATTTGAAAATCTGGTACTTGATTTACTTGCAGAAAATGCTTAAGACTCTATATTGTATCTCGAAATTTAAAATGAAAATATGAATGAACAGAATTGAAATTTAAAAATGGAAACATTATCATTATGACATGGAAAGTTATTTAAAAAAAACATAATAATATATCAATTTTGGTTCTTTTCAGATTTACACAAAAAATGTATATGAATTAAAATTTGAAAGTATTTTTATAGAGCTGTCAATCATTTTAAAACTACTACACCAAGGAAAATGATTTTTTTTTGTATAAGTCGAAGTATTTTTTGGGCGCAACCAAATTACCTGTTTGTATAGGGACAATAATATATTTTGTTGTTAAAACCAAATTATTTTGTTTTTCTTTTTTGGTGGTCCCAAACAAGTATTTGGTTCGTGCAACTAAAGATTTGTTTGATCCGACGTACATTAAACAATATCGGCTGATATAAAAATATTGGAAGCCCGACGGTAATACGAATCTAGATCGTTTGCGTTCGAGTGAATCATCTTAGCAAACCCAGCTTAAGTGGCTACTGATAAAACCGGAGTGTTATTAAATACACACATTTCAAATACTGGAAAACGCATGCAAATAAATATTTCAAGGTTTTACAGCTTTACTTTTTAGTTTCTTGTTCAACGTATTTTATTAGACATCAATAAATTCACTAGCAAACATTGTTACTATCTAATTGTAAAAAAAAAACTCTAACAAACTCTTAAGCTATATTTTTTAACGAAGACAATCAAATGAGTAGCCATTCAAATATACATGATGATTCTAAAATCACGGGACAAACATTGAGGGGTGGTAGAGCTCACTAAAAGAAACAATTATTTTATAGGAATATATGGGCGGAAGTGACGCGTTGAGGCACAAACACAAAAACATAGCACATTAACGGAAAAATAAAATGTTCATTAGCAGCATACTTAACGAGTGATTCCGTACAGAAAATGTTAAAACAGTTTCTGGAAATGCATCCACCAACAGTCACGCATGCTTGGCGACCTCTACATATGGCGTGATTGGCTGACAATGGTGGCGATAGTTGAGGGCAGTCAAACGGTGCGCCAGTGATGTGCTGCATCAGCGAACAAAGCGAACAAAGCCTTGATGGGTGATTTTACGAATAGCGAAAAGGCAGACATGCATATAATGTACGGTGCTGCTAATGGTAACGGCAGAGCAGCACTACGGCTGTATCAGGAACGCTTTCCACGTAGACGCATGCCGAATCACAAAATGTTTGAGCGATTACATCGGCAAATTTGTGAAAATGGTTCATTTATCGCCAGTACTGATGGAAGAGATCGATCGAGGACTGTACGACAACCGCACCTTGAAGAAGTCATCTTGGACCATGTGGACGAAACACCCGGCACAAGTACAAGGGCTGTAGCATGTCGTCTACATGTCAGTCAACCAACCGTTTGAAGAGTTTTACACGAAGAACCATTACACCCATTCCACATACAGAGAGTCCAAGCTTTGCAGAAGTGTGATTACCCTCTGCGCGTGGCTTTCTGCCAATGGTTCTTGCAGCAGTGTGCGTTGCAACCGGCTTTTCCAGCTCATGTGCTATTCACAGATGAGGCGACCTTTACACAAGAAGGCGTTTTCAATGCCCACAATTCTCACGTGCGGGCAACAGAAAATCCACACGCTACACGCCCACGTGCATTCCAACAACGCTTCTCTGTGAATGTTTGGGCGGGTATTGTGAATGATTACCTCATATGCCCATATCTCCTACCAACCCGACTCAATGGCCGCTGTTATCGGATATTTTTTCTGGAAGAGATTTTACCAGAATTGCTGTAAGACGATCCGATTGGCGTTCGCAATCAAATGTGGTTTCAGCATGATGGTGCGCCAGCCCATTTCAGTATGGAAGTCCGCAATTACCTGGATGCTACTTTTCGGGTGCGCTGGATTGGGCGTGGTGGGCCAGTCCGATGGCCACCACGATCGCCAGATTTATCGAGTCTCGAATTTTTCCTATGGGGCATTTGAAAGCCCTCATTTACGAGACTCCAGTTGACTCCATTGAAGCGAAACAATTTCACTGACTGAATAACTGACAGCCAACTGCCTTTGGCGAATTACATTTTTTAAAATAGAATTTAGCTAAGTCATTACGAGAAGTAAACATCTCCGATAATCACAATTTATGTTGTGCATTTCAAAGTAATTAAAAAATTGCTTGCATTGTTTATGATTTAAACCCGCAGTATACCACTTCTAAATTCGTTGCCTTACCAATTGCGCTACCAAGCCAACGATATCTTCAAAGGGGGAAATGCATTGCAGTTCTTTATCTGAAATATGTAGCTTGAAATTCTATGTTTTTTCTTTTCGTTTGTAGTTTAAATGGTAGCATTACGATTGTTAAAACAAATAGTACGTATGAATGTACTCACTTCACCACAATTAATGATGTTTAAAACTTCAAAAAACGAGCACTATGATGATTACGGGAAAACGAAATGAAAGACGTTAAACCGAAATAAAAAAAAAATCGAATCCTTAATCCTCCTGTTACCTGAACGTTGGGTAATAAAATACATATATAAACAAATTTCACGTACGGGAATTTTCTAATGTGGATCTCTCCTGTATTTTGTTAACCGCGAACGTGATTGTACCTTAAGTACGTGAGATTTTTTTTAAATTTTAGATGACCGCCTAAACTAGAAATATTACGAATCCTTGAAATAGTAGCCAAGCGAACATTAACACGGAGTATTATTAAGCTTTATTACACTCTCCTTACGCGCATATTAATTAAGGCAAAACAAAACACGAAAGTTAAAAAATATTTAATTTTACTTCACAAAAAAAAAAATTGTTAGTTCGCCACTCATAAAATATATATGGACATAAAGCAACTATTTTTAACTTCCTTTCTCCGAACAAACTACTTATGAGCGAGATTTTATATAACAGCACGAACAAGTCTCAGTAATGCAGAAAAGCAAGTCTCTCCTATAAAAAACCGGCACAGCTTTATCATTATCAGTGTTCGGAATCATAAATTTCAAATTATTATCGCAGATTTTTGTCAGCAAGTTATGTAACCTGACAACATGATTTATTTTAATTTAAGTAATCTATAGCTAGCACCTGTAGATATTATTTTTTTTTTACCTGAGAGTTTACGCAAGGAAGAATTGCAAATGATAACCGGTCGGTACAAGAGCGCAAGTCAATTACCATTAATAATGAATCAGCATTCGCTGCAAGCTATTCATTCCGACAAATACACCCAGAAAACTTATAGCCTACTAGCGAACCGGCCCATCTTCGCCCGGGTACCATTGAGTTATACAGTGATACACTAATACATAAATCGTGAAAACCGAATTATAAAATTATACTATGTTGGCCTAGGTTTTTAGCTGATTACGGCAACCCAAAAGGAAGGAAATATTTTTCACCCGATAGCCAAGAAGAAGGGTAATGTTTTTGGAGTGTATCTGTGTAACTATCGCGTAGTTACCACATTTCCGCTTTCCAGCGTCGATGTTTGAAAATCAAAACGTGAGTCTCATCAAGTTGTAGCTTTAGAAAAAAGTGTACCTAGGTACTACTTTTTGCGCTTGGCTGAGGGATCTTAATCGATCACCAAAGTTAAGCAACGTTCCCAGCGCCACACATTTGGATGGGTGACCGTTTAGTGGCATAACATCTGAGCGCTTCCGGGCTTCGGAGGGTACGTTACATATTCGGCCCTGGTTGTTATCGATTGATAGCAGTCGTTAAGCCATTTCAGAGGTCCTTGGGCGACCTGATAAACTCTGACACCAGAGGAAAAACATATTTCGGTCATATTCCCGGCCGTTGCAGAATTAGGTTTAGTTGTTATTCCACAGGAACCGTACAATTTTCCAGGATAAAAGTATCCTATGTCCTATTCCAGGACCTGAAGTACCTACATACAAAATTTAATCAAAATACGTTTAGCCGTTATGGAGCTAAGTGGTAACAAACACACACACAGACTTTCGCATTAAAAATATTAGTAGGATAATATGGCATATTATGTACGTTATAAATATTACACGTTTGTTACAAAAGAGAGTGCAAATTGGTTAGAGCTGTCATTTTCTTTTGTTCCACGTCATTTCCCAGTATTTTAATTAGCTGTTAATCTCTGTGTTTTTGTAACATTTCTGTAAAGGCAACTAAGTCCTTGATCTAGTTTCTCTTTGCAACGTAATTTGACTAATGAATTTACAAATCAATTCATATTAAAGAGATTCGTCACGTCGAGGAAACTGACCACAAAGTTGTGCGTTATCAGATATTTTGCATGCCAATATCGGGCACTGTGCTTATTTGGCATGAAGAAGCTTGGGAACCGTTTTCGCTAGCGTATTCGTTTATGAGTTATTTGAAAGCACAAATGATATTCTAATACTTTAATGTTATTTACCAGAAAAACATTGGAAAAATTAGTTAGTAATTATGTAACACTAACACTATGGAAATTCTTCGTAATTTTATACTGCAAGACAATATTTACAACAGATGCAGGTTTTTAAAAAATGCTGCGAGGTTAATATGATATAAAACTACTTCCAGAATGTCTATAACAATTTTTTAGTTTGTGGGTTGTAAAAATTTTGGCACAGAGAACGTTAGAGCTATTTAACGCGCGACACTGTGTTTTTTTTATATGACTCGGGGATTTGTCGACCTTTGAGGTCAGTTTAAAACGCAGAAACTCCTTTTCTTTTGTAACGTAACGAAACACTATATATTGACTTGTGTTCCGCTCTTCACCGTCACTACGCAAACAGAATATCGGGAAACCGGAAAACGTAAAGGTTTCAAAATACCAAGATACTAACCACATACACTCCAGCATCCAATTACGCAAAATGTATCACCAATTATACTTGACGACAGACAATTACCGCACGTTTTTACAATAATTATTCTGACAATCTTTTCTGTTTCACTCTTAATCGGGTCTCTTCTTTCATCCTACTGAAATTTATAATAATTCTTGTACTTTCCAATTGCAATTTTTTCTCTTCCCCTTCAACTTTCTATCGGTAAGCTGAGTAGACCGCAAAAGGCAATCGTAAACAAAATCCTAACTGCCATATAAGAAACTCTAGAAATACGCAAGCATTAGTTACCATGAATAAATTTCCGTACTTATTTTGTATGATTCCAAAATATTCGTACTTCCATAAAAAGGAATTTTCGCTTGTAACGAGTATCATGTTATCCAAGTCAATTTATTTATATGTAATATTAAAATCTTTGCTTTGACTTTTTTTTAAAAACAATTGAGTTTTAAGTATTAAATTGTGTTAAGTTGTGTTATACTTAATTAAGTATACGCATACTTTTTCTATGAATTTTTTGAGAATTACTCGAATAGCCGCCGTGATTGTGCGTAGCAACTATGATATACCAATGGAAAATGAATATTCGTAACAGTTTAATATTCAATAACAGGAAACTGATACTATTATAATGTTATTACAGCAAGACACAGGATACTGTTATAATGTTATTACAGCAAGACACAGGATATTGTTATAATGTTATTACAGCAAGACACAGGATATTGTTATAATGTTATTACAGCAAGACACATGATATTGTTATAATGTTATTACAGCAAGACACAGGATATTTAGTAAACAATTCCCCGGTTAACATTGTAAACGTTTGCGACTGCTGCAAAAGTGTTCATAGTTAACCTTAGTTAAATACGTACGCGATAAATGAAGAATTCATACAATAGTAGCAATTTTTTTGGGAATCAGTAATGCAGGAATAATATAAAATCAATGTTACCCCCAGTAAATAAGTTTAGATTGTCGTAGTCCTCGTCTGTTTTTGAAAATATGGCCCGAGCATAAAGCGCAATACGAAAGTGGAAGAGATGAGAAAAAAATCTTTGCGAGCAATCATTTATGCACAGAATATTGACGTTGTAAAATTGGTCAAAGTTTCTGTCACGGTTTATTTTTAGCAGGGCACTGTAAACAGGAAACTAGCAATTGCAGCAAACAAAAATTTAAATTAATATTTTTCTATGGTGGGTATTTTTACCAGCAACATACTGTCGACGGCGAAGAAACAAACTCAGAGAAAAAAAATATGTTTTTTCAGTACTATTGGCTATAGATTCTCCCCGGAAATCAGTCGGTAACGAACCTTGTCAATACCGTCGACTTTAGCAAAGGTTGCGTAAAAGAGTCAAAACTGTTTCTTAGGATCACAGTCTAGAATAATATATTATATTGTCTGTAAGAGTGTTCGTATTTGAACGTGTGCAATTATGTAACAGCGGATAAATTTAACATTATTTTAAGTCCCGGTTGATTACTTCTTTATGCCAATTGTGTACCATTCTGCAACGAATAAAAATAATATTGCTATAAACCAACGTCTCTTATCGAGGCGTCTGTAAAACAATACAGTTTGCCTTGGCTGCCAGTTTAGGTAAACTCATTTATTTTCACGAGATAGCAAAATACTTTTCCCGGTGTCATTAATAATAGTTTACATTAGCTAATCGCTATTTACGTTGAAATTAATGCAGCCACGAGGAACGATATTATTTTAAAAGGTTGGTTACAAATGCGTTCACTTAACAGTGAACTGATATGATATGTCTCAAAGTTCGTACGTATGGCCTATATCACGTGAATACCTTCTGGAACTCTCTAGACCTCGCTGTTAAGAGCTGCCCAAATCTCTCTCTCTCTTTCTCTCACTCTCTCTCTCTCTCTTCACCTGCTGGAAATCTTTGTGGCAGAATTCACCCGAAGAAATGTTTCTTGTATAATTCGTTGAAATCATACGACTGTGTATGTCATGTCGTACAGCTGGGACTGAAGAATAAAGAAACCTTACAGAAAATTTGGAAATCAAAGGGTGTTGTGCAAATTGTCAACCCCAGAATAAATAAGGAGTTCGATAAAATTTAAACCGGAAAAGTATATTAATAAAAAAAAATGTTAAAAAATGTTGGAGCTACTGCCAAAGAACAAACAGGTACGAATAACGTATGTTTATCACAACCTTCCATCCACCACACAAAGTTGCCAGATTTTGAAAGCAAATTGTTTTATGGCAGAATTTCCTGGCCTAAATATTTACATCCAGTTTCATACAAGATTAGTGTGATCTAATCCATGAGAACGAATTTCGGGATTTTCTGCAGAAATGTGAAAGACTGAAGGTTCATGTGAATAACTACACAATAGCTCCAACTTCAGACACTTCCTAGACATTTTCATTCTCCAAAAATTTATTCTTGGGCGCGATAAACACATTAATTACAAGAAACGTAGAAAATGAATATGCACGACATTCGAAGTAAAAATATACTAGATAATCATGAATATGTTTTTGCCTTAATTTTATAATGGCAGTATATTAATTCCAATTTACTCTGAATAGTATCCGTTATTGTCAAAACTCAAGAGAGACAGTTTTACAACGCAACTAGGTGAAAAAAAAAATATAATGGTGCACTGACACTTCACTTCCACTGTTGAGTGACACAGCTATATTTCATTCATGGTTGCTTTCAACTTTTCTTAATCCCTGCTCAAGTTCTACTTTCGTGATATTCCTCCGCCTCGTGCAAACAAAGATTAACCACGTCTAGAAAATCACACTGAAGGGACAACGTACCTCGTTCGTAGAGACCTGGACAATTAGTGAGTTCAAAGACCTGGACAATTAGTGAGTTCAAAGACCTGGACAATTAGTGAGTTCAAAGACCTGGACAATTAGTGAGTTCAAAGACCTGGACAATTAGTGAGTTCAAAGACCTGGACAATTAGTGAGTTCAAAGACCTGGACAATTAGTGAGTTCAAAGACCTGGACAATTAGTGAGTTCAAAGACCTGGACAATTAGTGAGTTCAAAGACCTGGACAATTAGTGAGTTCAAAGACCTGGACAATTAGTGAGTTCAAAGACCTGGACAATTAGTGAGTTCAAAGACCTGCGGGCTGGACTCTGCAGTCTTACGTACAGACATGCCGATATCAACTGCGCATTGGTTGTCTGCCGTCACAGTGGAAAGCGACGATTGGGTCAGCGTCCCCCAGGAGGAGCTAAACATCGTGTGGACCAATGGCTAAAGTTATATAAACACACGTGTTTTGAATTCTAGCTTGTTCCAAAATGAATCCGCGAAGTCTTCAAGTCTCTACTAATTCGTGCACACTCAGTGCAGGCATTAATACATTGCGTAAGAACTATTACTCAGTAGGTATTATAAACACGCTTATTTATCCTCTGGTTTTTTATTCTTATTAATTGTCAATGAAAAATCGTAATTTCTAAAAAGAATATCGGTAAAAGTTAAATTTAACCAAAAATAAGGTAGTTATAGATTAACGCAAGTATTATGCGCTCGTGACACATGGCATTTTTAGGTAACAAACCGAACACGTCTTACTTGGGGTGATTCTCCACAGGTATCAGTGTTGCGAGGTAAGCTGGTGCTTGCTCACTGCTGTACATTCTCGGTGCACGCAGCAGGAGCCAGTAACCACCGTGCAGCCTGGGGAAACTGAATGTATTCCGACCACTCACAAGCGAGCAGCAAGGGAACCATTACACACGTCCTGTGACGTCAGCTGCCGAGCTACGTTTCAGTGGAGGAAATGTAAACTAGCAAGCAACAGGGTACAGCACACAGCTAACGCCAGCTTACCTTGCAACAGTTCACCACACACGCCCCCTGAAAGGTGTAATTCACACAAGTGTGAGAAACCGCGAACAGACTATAAGTAGGGCCAGTGACTTTTCCCGTAAAAATCGGAGCACACAGTAGACTTCAACACTATACACACACCTCAGCTGTTGTTATACCTCCGTTGGCTGCTGGTGCCGTGTCCGTCTTTGACCAAGCCACTCAGGACTAAGTAACTCCGACACCGAACCTTCGTGATTCGTGCGCAAACTGTTAACGCGGGCCAGAAATTTTTTTCGCCAATCAAAGAAGCTGGACGACCCTACAGTGCTTTGGGCTGTATCATGTCTCGAAATCTTTTCGTGAAATATCACTGCCTCTAACTATAAGCGAATTACATTCGATTGTGCACAATGAATTCTTGCACGGCCAGCTGTGAAATTCTGAAGCGGCACGTGCTGTTTATATCTGGGCGTCTCAAGTAGCCCGAGTTACGAGGTTATCAGCGTGGGACGACGTAAACAAGGTTCTATACACCGCGTAGCCAAGCTGTTGAAATTATCTTCACATTTATTCAGAGCAACGGTTGGAAATTCATCATCAACGGCATCACACATCGCAAGTGTATATACATATTTTTTTTGCTAAAATAAATAAACTTTTAACAATTATTCCCATCCGTAGCTGCGCGTACCTTAAGTGGCATGTAGGGGCCGCGGTGGCTGAGCGGATAGACCGCTCGCCTCCCGCCAAGGTGGACCGGGTTCAATCCCCAGCTGGGTCACCCCCGGATTTTCGCACGTGGGAATCGTGCCGGGCGATGCCACTGGTCAGGAGGTTTTCTCGGGGATCTCCTGTCTCCACCGCCCCTTCATCACGGCGCTGCTCCACACTCACCTCAATCACCCTCGTCGGTTCTCAAGACCTCGCTGTTAAGAGCCGCCCGAATCTCTTCACTCACTCGCTGACTAAGTGGCATATCCACAAGGATTCTGTCAGCGAGTAATGGAAATTGTATCGCG
Organism: Clitarchus hookeri; assembly: GCA_002778355.1. Taxonomy (NCBI): domain Eukaryota; kingdom Metazoa; phylum Arthropoda; class Insecta; order Phasmatodea; family Phasmatidae; genus Clitarchus; species Clitarchus hookeri. The sequence goes on along the minus strand of NQII01003751.1, from coordinate 115,127 downwards.
GGTGGGGAGGGAGGGATGGGGCAGCCACGTCGTGAGTGGATACATGACTGTACCACATGGTATAGTCCATTCATGGTTACTTCCAACTTTTCTGAAGCCCTGGTTAGGTTCTAATTCTAAGATATACCTCCGCCTTATACAAGCAAAACGCTTAACCGAGTATAGAAAATTACATCGAAGGGACAACGCACCGGATTCGTGGACAATTAGTGTAATATTATTTTGCATGAGAACTATTTCTTACAAGGAGTTACCAAATCTCGGTTTTCTGTTTTTTTTTTTTTCAATTAAGTCATAAGTTAAACATTACAGTTTATAGATAGAATACAAGTAAAAGTTCAATTTAACTAAAAATATGTTACTTTTACGTTAACAGATTCATAAAACGCTTGTTATACGTGACACATTTAGGAAACAACAAAACACGCCATATATGGGGAGATTTTTCAAAGGTTTGATTAAAAAAGTGTGGAAAAAACCACGAATATAATATTGTTAAAAATGCAGAGGTGAAACATCCGATTATTCCGCGAATTCCAGCCGCACACGACACCAACATGGCGTCACTAGGCAGCAACGTGCCGGAACGCCGTTCGCCAATCAGCGCCTGGTAACCTCCTCGCCAGACGGCAGGCTAGCCAATAGGACAACTCTCACAGTACGCAGTAGCCAATCAGACACAATGCCCATAGTAGAGGGAATATGGGGACTTTGGCACTTCGGGATATGGGACCGGAACGCCGTTCGCCAATCAGTGCCTGGTAACCTCCTCGACAGACGGCAGCCTAGCCAATAGGACAACTCTCACAGTACGCAGTAGCCAATCAGACACAATGCCCATAGTAGAGGGAATATGGGGACTTTGGCACTTCGGGATATGGGACCGGAACGCCGTTCGCCAATCGGCGCCTGGTAACCTCCTCGCCAGACGGCAGCCTAGCCAATAGGACAACTCTCACAGTACGCAGTAGCCAATCAGACACAATGCCCATAGTAGAGGGATTATGGGGACTTTGGCACTTTGGGATATGGGACCGGAACGCCGTTCGCCAATCAGCGCCTGGTAATCTCCTCGCCAGACGGCAACCTAGCCAATAGGACAACTCTCACAATACGCAGTAGCCAATCAGACACAATGCCCATAGTAGAGGGATTATGGGGTCTTTGGCACTTTGGGATATGGGACCAGAACGCCGTTCGCCAATCAGCGCCTGGTAACCTCGTCGCCAGACGGCAGCCGAGCCAATAGGACAACTCTCGCAGTACGCAGTAGCCAATCAGACACAATGCCCATAGTAGAGGGATTAGGGCTTATGGGACCAGAGCGTCAGAGCTGTTCGTGCACTAACATATATTTATATTAATGTATAATATGCTTTAGGCATAATTTTTTATATTAGTATAGAACATGCATTTATATCTATATTACTATATAATATACATATATTTATATTACCTTAATAATATGCATATAGGCATATAAAATATGCATTGGCGAAGGCATCTGCGGGTTTTTTTATTTTCCTCCAGCCTTGCTGGTACGAACAGAGTATGCGGTTTTCTCAGGGTGCTCCGAAGATTTTTTAAAATATATATATAATGCATCCTTATTTTCTCTCTGAATTAAAATGTCGAAAATCTTCCTACGGACGACTTCTTCTCCATTCTAAGTGATGAGCTGACTGATTCTCGGCCGACAAATTCCTAGAATCTCGATATCTTCCACTGGAAAACTGATGGGTTGAACAGCGTTTCCAACAGCTGACTCGAAAAAATGAAAATTTTTTCACACTTTGGTTACTCTTCGTTAGTGATCTACATTGATTAACGCAAATATTAAGAGATTCAAGCCCCAAAATATCGCGTTGGGCGGTCCACCAACCCACACCAGTACATTTTTTCAAGGGACACCATGTGTTTTGAGTTGAGAGAGAGCTTAGCAGCTGAAATGGGCGAGGACGTTTAGGTCGGTGAAGAAGGTAAATTGTTCCGAGAAAATCTGCCGGACATCGCCATGTCCATCACGGGTGATACTGTTGTTGGCAATTGCATCAATCACGTTTCCCACATGCGTGAAAATACAGGTGCGACCCCTGCCGGGAATCGAACCTAGCTCGCCTTGATGGGAGGCGTGCGTTCTGGTAGCTGTGCAACTGCTGTCGAGAGGACGGTGTGAAGTATTGAGCGTGTCCGGTCCTGTGTCGGTGCCGAATAATCATTATAGAAAGGGTGCCTGATCTCCACCGCCACGTTTCGTAGTTCTCTGGGATGGTGATTGACGCAGTGTTCACAGAACAGTTAAAACATTTTGTGCATCAGGAATAGGGTTTGCATTTACTGCTGCCGTCATTTTAATGGAATAAAGAATTACTTTATCTCTGGTGAAGGACTGAGGTGCGATGTTGAGAACTTTTACTTGTGTAGGAATGGGCTCGTTTTCACCCTAGGGCGCAAGGCATTATTAATAAATATGAGGATGTGCCTGAACGCAATCGCCATTGTTCAAAACCGATTTGATGTATATTTACAATCATATATTCATGATCTGATCGTTATCTCTGTTATATCCGACGATAAGGTTTTCATATTAGATTTTTTTCGTAAAAATTCAAAGTGATGTTTTTTTATCGTGCTTGGTATCGACGACAGCAGTATTTCAACGATTATTTCCCGAGTCGATACATATCAGGGTTCATGGGAGGCTATTTTTTGCATGACATGCTCCCCCGTCAATACCACTGCTAATAACAATCGATGCGAGGCTGCTCGCTGTGTGTGGTGAGAATGTTCTGTAAATAAACCATGTTATAGTGAGTCATATATGAGTGAATTTTCCTAAGTTTCTCCAGCGAATATGATATTTCATTCCGGCTCGAAGAGTTGCGAAAAAGGGAAGGACCATGTATACGATAATGAAGACAGTGTTGACGGTGAAAATAGTGGGCGATTTTTTCGACGTCCTCACACATCTCCTCGCCAACTTGCTGAAAAAAATACGTTAAAAATAATGCAAAAGACGACAAGAACACCGTCTACGTATTTCTTGAAGACCCCAATACATTTGTTGATATACTCAGACATTGGATCGCTTTGCACAGTAAGGAAATATCTTTAATCGTCAGTGAACTTCAGGGAAATGCAAAGGTTGAATGCATGGAAAAAAGTAGGATAGTAAATTTGTGTGTTCGTAGTTGTGCACTTTTAATTTATTGAACCTTACCCTACAGCTATTCTGAAAAACTTATTATTTCAGTGGTGTATAAAATCGAATGCAAGAGTATGTTTTAAAGAAAAATTGAACGAGAAAGTGCGTTACGGGGACTATGGTTATATCTGAAGTATTGTGTCTTTCTCGGGATTTTTAAGTCAGCTGAGTTTTGTGACAAACAAACGAACTGAGGAAGGAATGTTTTTTAGGGTTGAAAGGGCGAAAATCTGGGAGCGACCCTGCCGGGAATCGAACTTGTCTCGTCGTGTTGGGAGGGAAGAGGACGAGTGAAGAATGGTCTGCTGTTGGCGTGGACCTCCTGTGCCAAAATACGTGTACAAAAGAAAGGAAGCTGTGTACGTACTCGTGATGGGAAACGAGAGCTCTAGCCACTGCAGTCCCCCCTCTTATGTGACACCGTAGAAGAAGTCATCGTTGTAAAATGGGCCTGGGGTACCGTTTTCGACGGGGAGCCTGAACTGATGTGTCCAAATTTTCATAATTTCGCAGATTACATTAGGCCCTCTGACCTAAGTAATCTCGCTTGCGTTCTGATACTTTTTTTAATTGTTGCATGAGTTATAAACTTCACGTGTGTAAATATTAGAATTTGTTTTATATTTTCTTTGTGTATCTATTGCATACTAGGTGTTCCCGTGGCTCCGCTCGCGTGGACTACAGAATTATTATAAATTAAATGGTAAAAACGCTTATTAGTATTTCTCTGTTTTAGCTAGATATATACTACGACGGAGTTTTTTTTAGGTCGTTTTATTCTACATAATACTTTACTACATGATATTGCTCCATCTTTAACGGTTTAGACAGAGTATTGCAAGAGAGCGCGCTGGCGGCAAACTTTCTTCCGACTGGATTCACTATTATCGTCACTGCTTATGCCTTATGTTATTTTACGTAACAAAATATATACTAAAACCTGGTCAGAGAACATAGCTATGAATAAAAAAAACACGTAAATCTCTTAAGTGGTTCTCGAGTGATAAGCGCACTAACAGACAGACAGAGAGACATTAAGTTTTATAATATGTATAGATGTGGTTGCATTATACGGGATTTTGTATCTCCGCAGCATCACGAGGGGCTGATAGAGCGCAAGTGTGCTAGCAAGCATCAGAACTCTTTCTGGGTGTGATGGAGCTGCGCAAAGTTTGTCGCAAAAAATGAACACCGATAATGGATGATTAAGTTTTCGCTTCTGAACTTATGAAAATTTATCGTTCTATATCTATGTGATACACTGACATGCCTGGGCTGAAACATTGCCAACATGCGCATGTATTTCTGCAGCTTCATAAAGAACTGGGGGCTATTTTAGAATCGGTATTTAGCTCTGTTATTTTGATACGTACACTGTAGTTTAAAAAAAATTATATTAGGGGACTGGGCTCTATTTATTTATTTATTTTCAATGGTCAGGTTTTTTGTGTGTGAACATAGACGTTTCCTCTGAAGGTTCAACATTAATACAATTTAAAATGCTAGGGTTTTTTTTCACATCAGAATATCGCTTCGGTTCGGAAAAATAAATATGTGGCACTGTTCGGGGCCTGAAGTGTATTATCTTAAGTTTATTACTGAGCAATTCCCACTCCCGTATTTCTGTAATAGGTGGTCTATTTTATCTTACCTTAATTTGGTTTAATGCATGTATATATATATATATATATATATATATATATATAATCGGTGTAAAAATGTCTTAGGTTTTCTCATCGCAACAAGGGTTAAATATTTTATTCATGAAAGGAGTTTTACACTCGTATTTGCAGATGTGAAAGGGTGGAATATTCTATTAGATTTTTTCCTTCCAAACGATTTAACAGCAGGAACAAGTAAGGACTCTTCAAAGAAATGATCCCGGAATTCACCTGGAATGATTTTAAAAATAGAAATTCGGGCCTAACGAGTCGAGTATCTAACCCGGGTCCCCTTGAACATGGGTCTTCCTGATGTTGACTTGTGCGTACAGATAACTGTGTTTATTATCCTATGAATTTAAGTTGGCTTGTGAGAAAGAAAACAAGCTGCTGGAGCCACAAGCCTCCCCCCGGCGGTCAGTGCGCTAGGGCAATGTCCTATTCAACACCTGGTGCAGCGCGGCTGGCCGTGCGCGCGAGCTCAGATTACAACTGCACGTGCCTCTCGTTTACTTCTGTAATGGGACTTGTGACCACTTCTTTAAGTATGCTCTTGTCTTAATAGTTTTTTAATGCGTCTAACAGTCTCGCCTGCAATTGGGATATAACGGGCTCTGTATGTGTATAGGTGTGTGTGTGTGTGTGTGTGTTTGATGTATGAGCAAGTGGAGAATTATCGTTTCCTCCCCCCCCCCCTTATTTAATAAGTTTCACAGCAGCACAAAGTATCTTTGGTTTAGCCGAAATTAATAAAAAATTTCACATTTTACTTTTTTATACGAAAAAAACAAAGATGAAGTTTAAGCCAAAATTTATTTACAAAAAATTTTTCACATAGTGTCAACATTCTACATTCAAAAGGGATTAACATAACTCTAAAATTTCATGGTCTCCGTAATGCACTGGCTGCAATACGCTGTAATTTTTTTTCGCACTTGTGAAGTCTTTCCTTATATGTCTCGACGAGGTTAGAGGGCGGTGAATTGCGAGCTGTATGCGCGTGTCTTTGCTGGAATTGGTATTGTGGTATAAATCTGCATGGTCGACTACCATCTAGAGAATAAAATTATGTTTTCACGTAATTCATAAATTGTGAATACTGTTGTCACCTGCTAGATTGGAGGCCGCACACATATACATACACAAGTTCGCATGTCACTTTTCATTCGGCTAAATACACTTAGCAGTGTTTTGGGACTGTGGGGGGGAGGGTGTTTTACTGCGGATCAGATATATCTCGTAATGGAGTGAGCGCACACAATTGTATGAAAATACAGATATTTGTTTGCCGAAGGTAGATATTTTTTATGATTTTGCACTTGTAATGGGTGTACCTTTACGCTAGCGTCTTCTCACGGTATATAATTTTTTCCATGCAAAACTTACTATGTGTGCATTATTTATGCGTATAAAGAGTTATTTATGCTGACAATGGGTGCTAGAAAATTCGCCGCACGTGGAGTAACCATATGGGTATTTTTTTCCCGCTGCCTAAATTTTCTAATGTACTCATTTTAAAATTGGGAGGAAATGTTTTTAATGATGAGCGCCTATGCCTGGGTTAGGGGTTAATGAATGGGATCCTTCACTGTGTGTAACGAATACTGTGAGAGGTAGAAAAGTGGTTTAAACTCGGTTTTAACTCTGTTTTGACTGCACGACTGTTTGAACTATCTTTGAACAAGGCAAGCGATAAACAGTGTGCCAATTATTAGCTGTAAAATGCATGTCACGTAACTACCGTAGACTACCGTAGATCATTCCTAGCCTCCCTCATCCCCCATCTTTCACTTCTTGGAGTTTTGCGACGTGGCCCAAACTAAGATCTCCTGCGTGCAGTATAGCTGTTGATCCATGACACCGGAACAAACGTTCTGTGCCTGACAGCCTCAAGCCGACTATAAAACGATAGTATGGACAATGTATTGTACATTATAGAACGCATCCGTACACGACACATGTTTTTTTCCAAATCTTAATTTAATTGTTTTAATAATTACGTTCGTACACGTAAAATATAGTACGTTTTGTTAGTGATGGCTAGAGACTCATTGGATATTATTTTCTTTAAAATACGACAAAACTGAAGTACTAAATATTTTATTTTCTTTAAATTTTAACAAAACTGATATACTATACATTATTTCTTTACCAACAGTGTTTTCTTTAAACTTACGCGAGAAGGACATCAAACGAGGTAAAATAAAAATTTATATATCGTTTTAAACACATTTATATATGCACGCACATTACAATTGCATTATTAATTTTGCATTATATAAGGAATACTTTTTATACATGTGTTTCTTCTCTGAGTATTAGAGTGAATTACACACGTAATATATTTTTTTTAATGTACCATGGGTTCCTCGTAGTTTTTTTTTATGTACCAAGGGTTATCATAAATCCACTGACTTAGGGTTTCGGCGTTGCACGGAGCACAGAAATATCTTTGAATTTTACACTCGCGAAGTTTTGTGGCGTACATCTCGACGAGCTGTCGAAACGGCGGGCAGCGGCAATGCTTGTGAAGGTCTACAAAGTTCGATCCGATGGGGTGCGCATTGTGAATCGCCGACTCTTGGCGTCCTCCAAACACATACACTGGGTAATAGGTAGAGACCTGAAAAATTCGCGAGTTCAATGACCTGCAGGCTGAACTCCACACTCTTATGCACAAGTATGCCGATGTCAACTGCACATTGGATGTCTGCTTTCACAGTGGAAGGCGACGATTGGGCCAGCGTTCTCTAGGAGGTGTCAAACATCGCGTGGTCCAATAGCTGAAGTTATATAAACACATGTATTTTGAATTATAGCTTGTCCCAAAATTAATCAGCGAATTTTTCAGGTCTCTAGTAATAGGGAATTTTGGCAGAGTTCAGCATTGTCGGAATTTCCTCGTAGGTACTTCCAAGTTCTTTCGTTCTTCGATGTATGCAGAACAAAATACAGGGTCTACGTTAGTTGGGGGCCTCTAGCAAAGCTTTAATTATTCTCGAGGTCATGTCCCACTGAGGACCAAATCGAAGGTAGTTGGAAATACCTCTACGTATGCAATAGGATATATATCGCTCGAGACAGCGTGTGCGTTGTAAAGAGCAATATATCTCTGTAAGCTTGGAGTCAGGGATTCCAAGGCTCTCAAGAATTCGTGTGATGGTTCGGCTGGTGTTTGTGCTGGAGGACTTGAAGATGAAGTGAAAGTAATCGCCGTCGTTGAAGATGAGGAAAGTTCCTGATCTTGGTGGTTGAGGCGTTGACTGATCTGTAGTGCTGCCGGTCTGCATTTGTTCCCCGGATGACGAAGGTGTAGGAGTTGGGTGTGTTATCGGTTGAGCCGTGTGATTTAGAAGTAGCTGGCATTTGACTGTCCATGGTGGAGGCCTGTTTGGTTCACAAGATTAGGTTTCTTGGAATTTGGTCTTGCGCCAGTAGTGTCAGGTCTGTAATTATCCTGGCTGAGGTCGCCTTTATCGGTAAATAGTTTTCTCTTGCATGCAGGTGTTGGATGGAGAGTGTTGTTGGGATCAGTGCGTCTAGAAGGCCCAGGAATAGCGTAGACCTGAGAGCCCTGTTTGCTGATGTTAGTTATGTTCAAATACAGCTCGTTCATCGACCGTTCCGGGTGAAGAATTTGTACGTGCGATATCGTATAATTTAGTGGTTCGTGGTGTGCGTGAACATGTTGTTCTTGCAGTAGTTCTAGACACGCGTCCTCGAACGGGGGATCGTTCTGGCGTGCAAGCTTCTGAAGGCGAATGATGTATCATCTGGGAGTGGTTTGAAAGCTGCGCCCGTCCCTCGATGTTAGAAGGGGTAGTGTCTTTTTGGACAGCTTCTGGTTTGTCCACTCCCAGAGCGCAGACGTGAAATGTCAGTGCACTGGGAATTGTAACTGGGGGAAAGAGAATGGAAAGAACATGATGGAATTTGCTTATTACCCAGTTAATGAGAAATTAATTAAGCAGGTTTTATGACGTTCTTACCTTGTTTAGGTGTTGTACGTGCCGTGGTACTTGAACCAGGTGGTGACGGAGCTGGTGCCGCAGGTGTTGCATCTACGTACGAGTACGCGAGTTCTTCACACTCGTAGGTATACGAGCAACCAGCCAGGGTATATCCAGCAGCTGCTACACTGGCAGTAAGCGAGAGCGTGGTCGCGCGTCGAATGCCGCGAGCACAATGTCGCCATAGTTTTTTACTAACCTACTCTAAAACTAAGTGTTATATGTTAGTCCGCGGTAGGAACGGGATTATTGCGTCTCAGGGCTAACCCCTTACGCTTACAAGGGAAGGAAAAACATGCAAGGAGACGTGCATCGTGGCAAAGAGAGATTGGGTTTCCCATGGCCGAGTTGGCCATGAAAAACCTCCCTAATGTACTTATAGTTAACTAACTACATCTAGAAGAGAAAGGGAAAAACCGGCAAAGACACCGTAAAAACCCTTTCGACAGGAAATAATTAAAAATTGTTACATGCGTTACTAGAAAATGCTACAGGAGAAAGATAGGTGGGTACCATGCTCTTTATTATTGGGTGAGGAGAAACTAGTAGAGAGGTGGTGGGGATCTTTCTTTCTTATCTTGCGCTGGTTTAACCAGAGTGATGTGGAACATCACTCTGGTGGGGGGAGAGCGCGATTGGGCTACTCCCCCCCGAATCCCCAGTGGATAATGTCGCCATATCTGCTTTGCACAGACTAATATAGCGTATTTTTTGGTGGGGGAAGGATGTTGATATGATTAGGTAGGATGTAGATACCCTTAATGCAGGAAGTTGATAAGATAGGTGCAGGAAGTTGATATGATTAGCCTGCAAGAAATGAGCACGTACAGATAGCGTGCAAGTCCAGTATCCATGTAGCCAGACCTATTCCCTCCTATTCCGAAGAGTAAGGAAGGGAAGGAAGAGTATGAGTTACTTAGGTGGAGGAAGAGTGCAAGGGTAGTCTGGGTATTTGGTTACATGTAGTCTTTGATCCTTTATAAGTCGTTTATTTACTTCCCTCCTATGTTCCTTCTCCTATATATTCTAGTCTCGCTGTACTAGGACAGCAACGTTCATTGAACGTGTCACTAACAATGACAGCTTCCATGGACACGGCGATAAAAAAAAGTAAAAACTTTGTTTTTCTCGTCTTCGTCACTGTACGAGATAGCAATCTGCTTGACGGTGTACGAGTACAACCAGCGAAAACCTTAGATATTGCAAAACATCTCATACGATTTTTGTTATGTAAAAAAATTTCAAATTCCCATGCACACGCCGAGTTTCAGAAATTTTTTACAAAGTCATTTAAAACTTCATCGAGGTCCATACACATTGGACACCCGTGTTCTGGGTTGGTTTCCTCGCCGGGTATTGCTTACCAGTAAATTTCTTGAAGGGGAGCATCTTCCACTGGTACAGCTTGCGAGTAGACATCTTGCACGGGGACGTCGTCTTTTACAGGGAGGGCGTCTTTTACGGAGAGGGTATCTTCTACGCGCGCAGACTTCGCGAGGGCTGCTCGGCGGACCTTGCACCAACCCCTGCGATGCGGCGTGTCGGGAAACGAGGTGGTGCAGCCCTCGAAACACTCCCTTCACGGGAGGCAGTCCCGTGTGTCTTAGTCCTGCTGCGGGTCGGCGAGCAAATACTTGAATACGGTCGAAATTTCGTAATGTGCGTAGACCAGGATAAATTATTTAGGCAGATAAGGTAACTCGTCCCGTTTGTCCAAGGAACTAAGCGAACACACCCTTCCAAATGCCAAAATTGCCGAAAGGATTTTATGGCCGCTGGGACAACACCCGTAAATTTCTAAGAGCTATAAAAATGACTGATTTCCCTAGAGGGCTCGGGGTGCGTTTTATAAAGAGTTTTTAAGGGGAAAAAATAGTCCGCATTCGTGATTAAAGTAGGCCGCCGATTGGTCGGAACGAAGGTTTCCGAAAACACCCAAGAAATGAGCTAATGAGAAACATTGCCGGAGAAATTAAATATATGGGAAGGGGGTGGAGGGGAACCTACTAATTGGTCGAACGAAGGTTTCCGAAAACACCCGAGTAATTAGCCAATGACAAGCATTAGCGGTGCAATTAAATATATTGGAAGGGGGTTGGCAATTAGCCAATGAGAATCAGGGGTGGGGCAATTCGTCAATTGAATATATTGGCAAGGGGTGGTGGAGGGGTTCAGTCGTCTGCTGGGCGCGGTCCTGGGGACAGCGGCAGCAATGTAAAATAAATTACAGACGAAAAATCCTAGATGGTGGTCGAACGAAGGTGAGAGACAAACTCCAGTAATGTATAAACAAATGACAAACGAAAAAAAATCAAGATCGCGGACGGTGGCTGTGACGCCTATGAAGATGGCGGATTGTACCGACAAATATGGCGGAAGGCTGCACCTACCAATATGAAGAACTCCAACGACCAAAATGGCAGACAGCTGCACCTACCACGATGGCGGACGGTGGCTGTGACGCCTACCAAGTTGGCGGACTGCACCCACCAAGATGGTGGAATGAGTATTAGTGGAGAGGGTGTGGGGGACATCCGGAAATTTAAGTTTGTTTAAAATAAATGTTTAAAAACAATTTCTTTTGGTATAAATTTTTAACAATAATGTTTTACTAATAAATTTTAATAATACATTCCAAAAGTAATTTTAATAATATTTAATAATTTTTGATAATTTTTAAATATTTTTTATAAAGTTTTAGGATTTTTTGGGGTTTTAAGTTCAAAGATCACCGGGTCAAGGTCAAATGTCATCAGGGTCATGGTCAAGGTCACCTGGATCCATTATGGCCACCGGCCGATCGGAATGACAGAGCACTAACAGCTCCGACGCTACGGTCCCATGTCCCGATGTGCCAAAGTCCCCATAATCCCTCTACTGGCTATTCCTAAAGACTCGCTCATCGTGTAGCCTCGGCGTCGTTTGATCTCAAAACCAGAAGCTATAGCTAGGGGTAGGAAAATTTCGCGAGTTCAGTGACCTGTAGGCTTGACTCCACATTTCTGTATAGGCAGAGGTTTGTTGGTTGGTTGCTGCCCCAGAGGGTAGCCAGTGGTTACCCCACAACTGGCAGTATAGAATTCGCTACTTGTTTCCTTGCAAATATGCTATTGGCTCAGAGTCGTGTAGGACGTGTCTAATAAACTGTGATCCAATTGCAGAAGGCGACTTCACTGTATGCGTGTTTGATGTCTATCTTGTCCCGAAATGAATTCGCGAAATTTTTCCTAACCCTAGCTAAAGCAAATATGGAGAGTTTCCGTATTTTGTATGTACGGAGATGTTCCCGTTTTCTGTCATCGCGGAACACGTTTCCGTGTATTAACTTCATATTTCTGAATCATTTCCATGCGCATGCGAACATTTTTAACTGTGCACTCATAGCTAACACTATAACCAAGGAGAAAAACCAGAGTAGACACCATTAAAACTATTAAAAACCAATCGGCAGGAAAGAAGTTCAGAACTCATTACATGCATTAATGAAAATATCACGGGAGAAATATGGGTAGGAAACATGATCTTTATTAGTCTGCTGTGTAGAAAGCTACCGTGAACTTAAGGATAGCAGGAATACTGTGTTTTCCTGACGAAGTCAATGTTTTCCGCTTTCGTAATTTAAGTAGAAACGGCCACACTTCCTTTAGATTGTTATTAAATTAATATTACAGATGAAATACCAACAAAAAATTAACAATTGTCGTGGCCTGTATATTTAAGCAAAATTTTTCATGCCCTAAAAATTTTATATAATGATTTTCACCAAAAACACGCTGCCATTTAATTTAAATTTTAGAGTGTCCTCTGTGGCCATACATCGTACGGAGTGATATGTCCTCTGTGGCCATACATCGTACGGAGTGATATGTCCTCTGTGGCCATACATCGTACGGAGTGATATGTCCTCTGTGGCCATACATCGTACGGAGTGATATGTCCTCTGTGGCCATACATCGTACGGAGTGATATGTCCTCTGTGGCCATACATCGTACGGAGTGATATGTCCTCTGTAAAAAAATATATATATCTATTCCCGATAATCGTAGTTTTACACGAATAAACTCTTCTAAAACCACAGGATTTATTAATTTAAACAAGAGCTGTATTTTGAATAACAAAAGACAGGATGTATGCGCCGTACAAGTGTTCTCACGTAACCGACTGCATACGTCATGGGTAGAGACCTGAAAAATTCGCGTTTTCATTTCGGGACAAGCTAGAATTCAAAACCCCGTACGTTTGTATTGCTAATGCTATTGGTCCACCCGTTAAATAACACCTCCTGGACCAACTCTGAGCCAATAATAAATACACAGTAAAATGCAGACCGAACCACCGTCTTCCACTAATACAACGAGCAACCAATCAACAGTGATGTCTGCATGATTTTGCATACGAAAATGGAGTATAGCCTATAGGTCATTGAACTCGCGAATTTTTCAGGTCTCCAGTCATGGGACACATGCAGCATACGTCATGGGACACATACAGCATACGTCTTGGGACACATACAGCATACGTCATGGGACACATACAACATACGTCATGGGACACATGCAGCATACGTCATGGGACACATACAGCATACGTCTTGGGACACATGCAGCATACGTCATGGGACACATACAGCATACGTCATGGGACACATGCAGCATACGTCATGGGACACATACAGCATACGTCTTGGGACACATACAGCATACGTCATGGGACACATACAGCATACGTCTTGGGACACATACAGCATACGTCATGGGGCACATACAACATACGTCATGGGACACATGCAGCATACGTCATGGGACACATACAACATACGTCATGGGACACATGCAGCATACGTCATGGGACACATCATTTGGGCAGCTCGTAAAACTTTGAGACACACTTAAATGTTTGGTTTGGTGCGCCGCAAGCAAAACAAATCTTTGATGCGTGCTGTACTTAAGAGGACACAACACTTGCCTCGTTGTCACATCCAATAAGCTGAAAGGCTTTATGTTTGGCAACAGTAATATGAACCAATTATGACCTAGACGAGTAAGAAGGTTTGCGAATCATTTACCCACAGGTAACATCATTGATCATTGTGCTTCGTCGTGCGCAGTACTGACCAAAAACTACCTACGCGTGCGTAATGTACACAATTGTGTACTCCGGGTCTCAATGGGTTAACATCGAGGTATTGAGAGCCGATGAGGGTGAAACTAGCTGAGTACGGAGCAGCACCGATGGGATGGGAAGAGGGGGGGGGACGAGGGAGATTCCGGAGGATCCGTCGACCAGAGCCATCGTCCGGCACGATTCTCACTCCGGGAGCGACCCCGCCGAGAATCGAACCAGGTCCGCCTAGGTGAGAGGCGAGCAGTCTAACCACTACACCACCGTGGCCCCACCTTCAGCACGTATAGCAACCAGGAACGGGTACGTCCACACAAGAGGAACCTCAAGGCCATTTCGTTTCTGTGTACTTATCTATTCTGCGGCCGTCACTTCATCGAAAATAGTTCGCGGATTTTGAGGTTCATTAGAGAGCCTCGTTTCATTTCTACTTTCTGATTAAGATGTATCCCTTCGTCTCATGTGAAAATTAACATCTTGGACCTATTTACTCGTACACAGGTGTTTATATATAGACTGTTCACGGTAAAGTGAGCACTTTCGTAATCAACGTTGGTAGAAAGTCACAGTCCGTTACTGCGTGCATTTCAACGGACACACGTACTGTCTGTAAAGATGGCAACGACGTAGGCAAAGTAGTTCCCTATAATGACGTCATTTTAGAAGCGTGAAATTAAATTTAATCACCAGTAAATTCATTGAATTTAGTTTCTGTTTGTTTTAAGCTCAGAAGTGTATGAATTTATTTATTAGTAATATGTTTACATTCCTGACTATTTCACAGTTACTCTAGAAATTTGCTAACGCCCGAATAAAGTGATGCGATCTATGGCAATTATAAATTTACATGTGGTGGAAGGATACCAATTGGGAGAGAAAATTAGATCCTAAATGGAGTTTCGGAAGTGCTCATATTACCGAGAACCTCCTTTATAAAGCGACAGTGTGGACACCTTATATATATATATATATATATATATACGGGGCCGCGGTGGTGTAGTAGCCAGACTACTCGCCCCCAACCAAGGTGAACCGAGTTCGATTCTCGGAGAACTCTCCCCCGAATTTTCACACGTGGGAATCGTGCCGGACGATGCCGGGTTTTCTCGGAGGTCTCCCGTTTCCCCCGCCCCTGGAATTCTGGCAATTCTCCACATTCACCTCGCTTCACACTCATCGACTCTCAAGATACCGATGCCACCCAAATTTCTTCACTCCACACTACTTTACTAATATTACGAAATAACTAACTTTGGCCACAGAACTAAAATAAAGAAATTGAACCCTTTTCCGAGGCTACGGAAAATGTATTTATTACAGTTAAAAAGATCACGCTTTTCTCATGTTTCAGAACAAGGCGTATTTACCATGCCCTTATACTTGGCATTCAAAAGCCCGCTCTCCATGCTTATTTAATTTGGTGGATTTTGGAAACACATTTTAACTAGCGTATTCTAGGACGAGCTGTGTAAAAACAAGCATGAATGCCTGATTATTAATGATCTTTATCGTATATTGATTGATTTTTAAAAATTTATGTTTCATTATTATTACGGATATTTCTTTGCTGTTTTACAAGGCAAGCAAATGCTGAAAACAGATTCAGTTCTGCACAAGTGACGGAAGGCAGTATGTCTTCTAAGTGATTAAGTATTGGATGATTGGATTTATATTATATAAAATTTAATTTGCATCGTAATTATAGACAGTATATATTGCAAATATATAAAACATAAATTAGAATTTAAAAAAAAGAAAATTACTTTTTTTTATAAAATTTTATTTTCCTAAGTTATTTTTAAACACATGAAAATTCAAAAAACATAGGAGAATGGCTGCATTAAAATGAGATGTGAAATCGTTGGGTTGCTGTTTATTCTCAGCACTGAGCTTTCAATACGGCGTTATTTCATGGAAATAAGTTTCAATATTCAATTTCACCATAACTGTCGTTTCGCCAGTCAATGTTTACATTAAATAAACTGTACGCAGTTACAGTAAAAAAAAATTACTTTGATCATAATTTCAAAAGTGCTTAGTTGACTTTGTACTGTGCGACAAACTCTGGTAGATTGTTGCAGGACGGAAATATTTTCGAAGATTCCTTTAACAATAATTTCTCAACAACTGTGTTACACGCACTTATGTCGGGACCATTCTTTACCCAAGCACATTCCTTTCGAACTTCTCACCGCGGTGCTTGAAACTGTAATTACGCTGCTTGAAAGTCCCATGCACAATTGACTTGGCGTTACCAGGAAGCGTTAACAGTAAGGCGTGGATACACTTAAGAGTAACGGCTGTGGCTACAACCGAAGTAAGAGAGTGCAGCGACGCTGAAATTTAAACGCATCACATTAAAATTTAGCGAAGCTCCCAAGTTTTTGCGTTTGACATTTAACGCCAAACAGAATTTCAATAGGTCAAATACAAGCTAAAATAAATAATATTCACAGTACATCCACCATATACAAACTCGCCAACGTCGCGACATTTTTATTATGTCCAGTTATACGGAATCAAATATCAACTCAAGCATTTAAAAATAATTAAACGCGAATATGCGTGAGTAATCCTTATTTTAAACATATAAACCACTCTACAATACCTACCCTTCTTTTATTTTTCTACCTGTTAACGTAAATTGTAGGTGACATTTTTTGCTATGGCAATGTTCAGTTTCAAGTCGAAATTTATATGAAGTTTAAGTTATATACGCACAGTAACTCACGGTATTGGTACTTATTAAACTATCGCTTATAAAGATTGTGTAATGTGTAACGCAACAGAGCTTTTCCTTAATTTTCCCATGTAGGCTTTAAAATGTGCGTATTATGCAGTACATGTATTTTGTGGTACAATGTTCGACACTAAATGTTGTTGACGAGAAAATGGGTAATTAGATTCATTAAACATTTAACATATTCCTAACTCACAAATGTGTGAGAAGACACTGTCTTGGAGAATGATGTCACAGATGTAGTTTCGCTTCACTGAGATTATATTTCATTAAGTTATATATAGAACGAACAGAGATGCGAGGTTTCATGGGCCGGAAATTAAATTCACATGTAATACAGAAGACTCGCCCCCGTTTTCACGGTCTTCAATCGCTGCGTAAGTCGTGAATTAAGGGGCATCCCTTGTTCTCACATGGTTGTATTCAATTTTTTTTAGAAAACTATGGAATATTTCAAAGTAATTATTTTTTCAGGACAGAAATAAAATTCGATATTTTGCTGGAATTTAAAAATTTGGTTATTGAAACATAAACGTGGTACAGTTGGAAAATTTCAAAGTGATCCAAAATTTCTGTGAGTAGTCCTGTGTTTACAGTACCTTAAACTACAGCGACGATGCTGTATTGTTTCTAAAAAATATTGGTGCATTAAAACCTCATACCTAGGGACACCCGGATTTCGTGAGGTTTTTCTTTTGCTTATCGTGGGCGTAGCTTCGTGGGAAGCCACTGTCTTACTTGGCTGGCCAATCGGAATGAGGCTACTGCGACACTGCACGTCTGTGATTCGCGGGCAGATACCTAAGACGCGTAACGCCTGGATCATCCGGTCCCGAAAGTGGATCTGATCTGAAGTGTTAACGAAATACTACAAAGGGTCATGACATCTTTTTGCGAAATCCGGGCGTCCCTGCCTATAGCCTCCGCTTAAAATTACGAGGAAAAAAAACTACGCGGAGTTTACTTTTTCCATGGTTTTCGCAATGCTTGCTAACGATCGAAGCGTTTAAAATGTTTTGCTAGGGAGTCCCCTTAATTATTTTTCTAGTGTGAACAGAAACCTTGCTCAGTCTTACCTCTGTTCTGCAGACGGGTTGGAATGCGGCAGTGCCGCTGTGTGGAGGCGTGAGACAAACAAGGATGCTATCGACGCGACGCGGAGTTGTTGTTCGAACTTCGGACGGACGCGATAAGGACTCTAGAACGTGAACCTGCCCGCAGCGACGACCACGTGTTGAGCGTCGAGCCGACACTGCCTCGGTCATCTCCGAGTGGCGGCTTCCTTCCCCTCCCCTCCTGGAGCCCTTCGTCGTAAGCCGGTTCTCCTCACGCGCATGCGCTACCGAGATCCAGACACCCGACGGTGCATTCCCCCTTCCTCCGGAGTGGTGCGGCGGATTTATGGCAATCTCATCGCGTCCGTGCCTCATCCGTAGAGCGGCAGTGCGAGTGTCTCGAGTTATTATTAGAGACCAGAAAAATTCGCGAGTTCAATGACCTGCAGGCTAGACTCTACAGTCTTATGTACAGAAATGCCGATATCAACCGCGCATTGGTTGTCTGCTGTCGCAGTGGAAGGCGACGATTGGGCCAGCGTTCTTGAAGAGGTGTCAAACAACGTGTGAACCAACGGCTGAAGTTATCTAACCACACGTGTTTTGAATTCTAGCTTGTCTCAAAATGAATCCGCGAATTCTTCAGGTCTCTACTTATTATTGACTCGCAGTTAAACGGGGCGTGTCTGAAACAACTGCCGTCCAATCACGTTTAAGTACGATGAATAAACAAGTGTATGAAGTCTACCTCGACGCCGAATGAATTCGCGAAATGCTCGCGGCTCTACTCGTACCGTCAATCCACCGTACGGCCGTTGAGCGATTTACCCGTAGACTAAGGTAGGGTTTTTGTAAACCATGCGAAATACGCCAGCAAGCAAAAAAAAAAAAAAACGAAAATATACCGTTTACAAACTCAGCGCAAGAACGCAACGCAATAGTAGGTCAACTTTCAACTTCTTGCGTTTTTGTTTTCGTTTTTGCGCCTTCTAAATTAGCAGTGATCTATTACAAAATAGTTTTACCCTTATTACAGAAGGCTGAGATTTCCAGGTATCTCATGATATGATTTACTTGTACCATGAATTTATATGAGTATTTAAATATTTTATTATCTCCATCTTGCAATATAAATTTAATAGTGTTCTTAGAAATTAACTTTTTAGGCATTTAAAAAATATAAACCCATATCTTAACAAAGCTAGAAATTTAAAAAAAAATTATATGTACTAAACAAATACATTTGAAAAAAAGGAGGGGAAAAAAAACACATTCCAACAAAAGCATTATGAGAATAAATTGTTCGTACTTGCTTGGTCTTTTCATTTAGCAATGTGAGCGACGTCTTGTCGTGCGATGTTTATAAACATCGCGATATTCTTGCGTTGCGTGGTTGCGTTTTTACGTAAGTTGCGTAGTTATAAACCCAGCCCGAAGATGAGGTAAAGTCTATTCGCGGATTCTGCACACTTTTTGAACCAAACCTTTGAAAAATCACCCCACGTATGGCGTACTTGGTGTTTTCCTAAATAGTCAAATGCATCACAAGCATTCTGTACTTGTTATGCCGTAAAAAAAAAATATTTTTGGTAAAATTGAACTTTTAACTATATCTTGTCGATAAGTTATAATATTTCGTTTGTAGTTAATAAGAATAAAACCAGAGATAAAATAGGTGTGTTGGTAGTTCTTGGTAAGAAATAGTTCTTATGCAGAACGTCATTAAGCTGAGTGTCCACGGATGCGGTGCTTGTCCCTATGGTGTAATATTATATATTTGGTTGAGCCATGTTTGTATGAGTCGGAGGAACTGTGTGGAAGTCTATCTAAAGCAGGGTGTTCAGAAAAGTTTGAGGTAGCCGTGAATAGGCCATAGACCGATCTCACGCGCACAACCAATCTCCGTGTCTCAACAGTGAACTGCTTTTCTGCCAATGCGACTAGCAAAAAAGGTGGGGATGATTAGAGGTTACAACACTGTTTAGTAAACAAGTGTTTTGAGATGTTTCTATTCTTCCTCTAACAAATTTCTAATGCAGTTTGATCAAATTAGAATTGGTGAAAGTATTTTATTTATATAGAAGTGCTGGTCTTTTGAAAATTCATATATATATATATATATATATATATATATATATATATATATAATCACGTTCATTGCCGTTGACCATGTGTCTTTGACAGTTGTGTTCTTTGGGGTAGGTCAGTGTTGGATACATGCGCAGAAGACTAATAAGTGGTCTACCTCATCTTTAGTTTGTGGATTTACCATCAATCAGACCTCTTACTTCCGTCCATGGAGCTAAAAAGGACAGGAGGTGGCGAAGCTGATCTTTGCTGTGGTAAGCTTTGAAGGTAGTGGGCGTGGCTTAATCCGCCATATTGCGGTTGGCAGAACGAATGGTACTTTGCCTTGTGTATACGGGACTGTAGCGCTTAAACAACAATTGTTTTTGATTTTTTTAAAATGTAAATTTAAGTTTTTATCTTATGTGAAAACTTACACCAGAAACACCTCCAGACAACATCTCTTTTTCAGTTCCACCTGTCATTCAAATTATTGCACGATATTCAAAGAATAAATTACCCGGGCTATTGGAGTGACATCAAAACAAAGCCCGAATATCGTATGTGTCTGTAACAGTTCTTCACAGTTTACGCAAAAGTGTAATATATGAGGCATGGAGGTGAAATGAGTTACGTGCATGGACGACTCGAAACGGCAGCACGCCCAGTGAAAGTCTCGTGTCTGCCACTTTTCTCGTGTTGGATCAACAAGCTGACACGTCAAAACTCGGGTGTTTGGTCTATATTGTTACTATAATGTTATCGTACAACACAGATAGTTACCGGAATTAACTTCAGGGTTCAACATGTACGCGAACATTATTGGTTAATTTTCCAGTAGGTTTCCTCTTTTCGTTGATAACTGAAATACAGTTATTTCACAAAATAACATTTTAATGTTTAATTCATCATCCTAATCAACTTCGTAATGGAAAGGTAATGAAACTAAAGTAAATTTATGATAGCAACTTAAATTAATATATATTTAATATACACGTATCCTTATAAGTAGCTGCTGCTGCTGCACGCCATAATTTTAATATGAAGCATACTTGGCTTTGACGTCTGCACACCAAAACTTCAATGCCATTTTTTTTTAATTCAGAAAGCCTGCTGAGTTTCACAATTATCAAATTAATTAAGAGTATATCGAAATTTACGCGTCTTTGGTAATTACTAATAACATGTAGGGGCTCTAAAATGTTATACATATATATATATATATAGACAAACACCAGAATATATCACTTAGTACTAATCGTGGCGAATCACAACTGTGTATACACATTGTTATATTTGCAGACGGCTGTGGAGAAGATTGTGATTTTCAGGATGAGTACTAAAATCAGAAACATTGTGGGGTAAAAGTTGTACGACATGGAAAGACCTCTGCAACGAGAAATTTATAAAGGTACGAAGAATGTCAAATAGATACCCAAATGCCTCTGGAATTGTGAATCCACACAAAATCTGCACCACTGGAATGCCCCGAGCACATGCGATAGTTGGCACGGAGGGCACAGCAATTTACCTGCTTACCAGATACATACACTGAAGAGCCAAAAAAACTGGTACACCTGCCTAATAACGTGTAGCCCCCCCCCCCCCCNCCGGCCCCGAGCACGCAGAAGTGCCGCAAGACGACGTGGCATGAACTCGACTAATGTATGAAGGTATGCAGGAGGCAATTCACACTGTGAATCCTGCAGGGCAGTCCACAAATACAATCTGCGCCAATTTTAGAAAGGGTTGCAAGTCTGTCACGCTTAATGATTCTCGTCAGTCATCGTTTGTCCCGTTCTTTCACGATCTTTTTTCGGCCACAGCGATGTCGAAGATGTGATGTTTTACCGGATTCCCGATATTCACGGTACATTCGTGAAATGGTCGTACGCGAACATCCAAATGTTATCGCTACCTCGGAGATGCTATGTCCCATCTCTCGTGCGCCAACTATAACACCACGTTCAAACTCACTTAAATCTTGATAACCTGCCATTGTAGCAGCAGTAACCGATCTAGCTGCCGACCGGATCGCGTTGCTCTTATTGGTTCCATACCTCTGTTATATGCATACGCACGCCTATACCAATTTTTTTGGCTCTTCAGTGTACAAAGTAGGTAAAAACTGTGCGACGCAAGTAAGTCAGCGCTTCCTCCGCACTCGATGTCGCTTGCACCCCACGAAGTGTAGCTGCTCATATTCACGCAATTTTTCTGGGATTGACTGTCGCTACGAAACCTCAACAGTTACAAACTTAAAATAAAATACAAAATCCTGTTACCTTGCCATTACAAACATCTGTAAGAAAAGAGAACTCGCCTTGCAACATAAATGTCACGCATGTTGACAATATTACGGAGTTGTTGCATAGGTGAAAAGTAATTAATAATTTGTCTATTTACAAATAAACGGTATCAAACAACTTCTTTATAGCCATGTGACTGGCTAAAAGTACTTTTGAACATTACACTGAACGTTATTACTCACTACTGGAACACATATTAAAGGACCGTTGCAGTGGAAAGTACTGCCCATGGGCAATAAAATTAAACCCAGTGTTCTACTAAGTACTCAATAACAAGAGGTCGCAAATAGGCATTAATTTATAATTCGGACATGTTCCACACTCTGATATAACGATTATTACATCACAACACATTCACACTTCTGCAAATTATGATTTAGAATAACAGTTCATGCAGACAAATTTGCGAAGATAAATAAATGTACGCGCCGTGGTATTCTTTACCCAAAATTCTGTGTCTATACTAATGTTAGGAAAATTTGATGTTGCTGCACTAATTTGCATCTTTCATTTCAGTTTTGTTCAAAGAAATTTGTTATTATAGGACAAAATTGACATGGTGCATTATGTAAACAACAGGTTGTAACTCATGGCACGATACGAATGCTCGGTTATTTTTTCGCTGTTGGCCCAGTCAGTGCACAATATAACATGCAGGATATTAACACACAGATTAAGAGATTTCTTGGTACACACTGATTTGCTTGCAGAACTGATTGTGTAATTTGCTGATGTCGAGCTGCAGACCACCAATATTACAAAGAAAACAAAATGTTCTGGGCCGATGTGACCTATGGTGGTAACAGCATGTCATGTTTTATCTACCGTTGTAGGTAATATGGCCCCCCAAGAATTGTTCGTAATACTTATTGGTTGCCTGCAAGCAGGTCAGACGATCAGTTCTGTAAGTGAATCATTGTGTGTCAAGAAAGCTGTGTGTTAAGGCCCCCGTCTACCTGGAACTTTTTCCCACGTTTAGGCCGAGAAGCGCGGGAGCGATAAGGGCGACACTGCCACGCGCATCAAGTACGCCATCGCCGCTAAGCGCAAGGCTCTGAACTGGCGTGCAGTGTTCTCGTCGTGCTGCGTGTACCTATGGGACTTTCAGCGGTGACCATATTATTTTATTAGTGGGAAGTCTTTAGGAAGGTTCAGTGCAGGCCCCTATAGTAGTTTTGTATGTATCTGATGCGTGCATTTTGAGCTACAGCGCCTTGGAAAGGCCGTTTTTAGCGGTTTTGGAGTACTCTGAATTGATGTTTCTAACGTACGTGATATTTTGAAAGTACTTAACAGCTCTCGTCTGAAGTGTGTGTTCTTTTCGTAGATCAGCACGTTGGACGCACGCTTAATAGTTTCGTTGAAAAACGTGTATTTCGAACACTCTGCAACGCAGTTCAAGTGCCAGGTAGACGGGCGCTTTAATATCATGCATGTTACTTTTTGCGCTGACTGGATTAACGTAACAAATATGTAGCAGTATTTCGGAGCTGTGTTTCAGTTCCGTTCATTGTGCACACAGCGCACCAAGGCCATCAGTTACATACTTACGGCAACGCTGATGTTCGGGACATCGTCTGCTGGAAAGACTTTGCTATCATGACGAGACTTCATGTAATAATGCAGTTAATAATTTGGTTCCATCTCCGGTACTGAATGGATATAAAGAAAGAGAGATATGAAATGGACAATGAACCTTGGTTTCATACTGTTCATGGTTATCTTAGCACTTTTTAAACCAACCTTTGAAAAATGGCACTGCCCCTTAACAGCTTATATTCTAACTTGAACATTGACTGTCATGCATACATTAAACGAAGGAGGGAAAATTCCAAGTCATAATTTTGAATTAAGAGTGCTAGGTAAACATTAGTGAATTCTGTAACTATTTATTTTGCTTTTAGTTTCTTTTCCTGCATAAAGCCCATGTCAATGTTAATTTTACTTATGGCGGAGGAATATACAATGTGCATACAAGTGGATCTTCAGCAGGGCTTTCAAAAGTGCTCAGTTCAACGTGAACAGTCTATTCACAGAAACCTGTCTGCTACTATGGATTTGGTTGTTTTCCATTAAAAATTACTCTATTATACCGTTCTACATGCTCCAAGAACAAAACTTATAGAGGATATTTGTGTAGTAACATGTTTCGAACATGAACCTAGAATGTTTATATAATTACAAGGGTTGCACATAAACTAAATAAATGTATTTACAAGATTAAGTTGGCACTAAAAAAATGTAGGTATTTGCAAAACACTGGCCAAACTGAGTTTTTTCCCAAAACAAGCCTTTGAATTTGCGGTGAATCTCAGAGGGACAGCATAAGAATCGTCAACGTAATGAGACATAACTGCAAGCATAGCTGGTCCAAATGCATAGGTGAATAACTAGGTTTCAGGTTCACTTATAAAAAATAAATTCTAAACCGAAGAAATGCAGAATTGTTAAAAAACTTTCTTTTATCACAGAATATATTAAAGAAAAAGGGAGAATACTATAAAGTAAACAGCTCAAAAAGCTAATTGTTTGAACTGGCTAAGTATTGTCCTGTTATAGCAATAACTACTGTTTCGAGAAAAAAATGTCGAATTTTTACTGAAACTATTAAAACCAAACAAAATTTAGTCCATCTTGACCCAGAAAAATAATGATCCCTTTTTGTGAGGTGTACATAGTGTTGCAAGGTTTTAGTTCTGAATTGTATGGTGCATATTGACCTGAGTAAATCATTACCCACTTGGTTAGTGGAACGTGTACACTTAAAATTTACGGAATCATCTTGCGTAAGGGAACACTATACTTACTGACAAACTCTGCAATTTGATTTAACTGGTTTAAATTTCTCATTATCCATTCACTGAAATCATGCTATCTTCATCATGTGGTACTATTTGCCCTTCTCAATGATCATTATCAGTTCGCCTATGGTTTTGAATCCAGAGCTGGCGTGCTGATACGTCACACATATACGTCACAAGAACGGGGTGTTGAATCACTGTAAAACTCCAGTTAGTTAGTGTATAAATGTGTGTACACTGCTGCATAATTTTCTCCTCTCTTGAATACTTTTTGTGCTATTGGCCTAGTTCAGTCACCAAGGTGACTGCATTGTAGAACTTAGACTTAAATTTAAAAAAATTAACAGTGCCCTGAAATTTACAGAGGGCCTACAAGATAAAACAAGTGACCGTGAAATTAAAGCTGAGCACTTGAGAGATAAGATACAATTTTTAATTGGGAAACAAATTTAAAAGAGGTATAATAATAACGGCGTGTGGGGAGTGCACCCAGGGCAAGGCAACACCCTCCGAGTGACGGTCTTTCCAGCTGGGACCCGTAGGTGACCGTCATCCCCGGGCATGACAGAAGTGACACCCTAGAATGGAGCGGCGCTGGAGTGTAAGGGCGGGGGAAACGGGAGTCCCCCGAGAAAACCCGCCGGCAAGCGGCATCGTCCAGCACGATTCCCACATGCGAAGGTCCGGGAGTGAACCCGCCGGGGATCGAACCCGGATCGCCGTGGTGGGAGGCGAGCGTCCTGGCCACTACGCCACCGCTGCCCCCTTTAAAAGAGGTAAAAAGTGTTAACACGGAAGTATCACTCATTCTTTTGCTTAAGTAATTACCAAAATATCAGTTTATAACAACTTCACACTTCCTACAGACTTGTTTACATTTCAGCACAGGCAAAAAATTATGTTTTCAACACACAAAATAATCCCATGTTCAGTCCTCCATAACTGGCTGAAATGTTACTTTAAACAAGGCAATTGAGTGCCCACAGTTTTTTTTAAACTGAACAGATTTGTGAGTAGGATGTTAATGGAATATGACAAATTTTTTTATTAACACAACCTCCAGTATCACGCCCTTGCAGACGATATTCGAGCTGACATTGTAGCACGACATTTGCCAGGCTTACTTCACCTACTTTTGGCCGGAGACATGTCAGACAACATTATATGTTACTCTGCTGTTTGAGGACACGGGAAACTACACACGCCGTAGAGAGGCCGGACGAAGTTCTTACTGCAAATAAAATTATGAAACCATCGGATGGATAAATTGGTTTTATTGAGCGATGGAGACATTAACCATTGTTGTAGATGGAACAGCACAACCAGCTGTTTCTGGGTTACACCATAAAAACAATGGCTCCTTGGTGTAACAAGCTTTCTACCAGCAACAAGCAACTCCTGTTGTATGCACCATAGTTCTGAAGCTTCTTCAAACTTATGTGGCATTCAAGTGTTGTAACAACACGAAACATCAACAATAATTAAAGTGATTGACCTAAAAGTAAGTAAATTACATAGTATGCCTTTAATGCATCCATTAATTAAAACAAGAACTTCTCACATATAAAAGATCTATAATATATAATAATTACATTCGTTATAAATAAACAGAACAGCTCGACAACTACAATATACATAAATGTGAACAAAGTTAATTTGTGATTTACAGTATTGATTCCCAGTATCAAACTGTAAGACTTAAATAATACCGAGTTAAAGTAAACTACGAATCTGAGCTTCAAATGGCGACGCACTGTGCATTTCTGGTAACATCCAACCTCACGAAAATGTAACTAGGGGCGCATGTTGGAGCAAAAACGGCACACGTCAATAATACAAATAATTGAGCATTTAAGACAAAGAACGTCATGTATACACGAAGAAAGTAAATAATAATGTCACTGTACGAAGTGAACATGCATGTAGGATTTTATAACCAGCTTTTTGTCTTACGAGTTATAAACTTCTGACTCAAAACAGTATGGAAATTATAGGTGACAAGTTTGGAGCCTTCTAAAATCAAAATCTCCCAATGAAGATGAAGAATTACATTGCAATCGTACCACAACTTGCGTATGTACTACAAAGTTTACCATATTCATGTATTCTGTGCTCCAATTTTCGTCTAAGCGCCGATAAACTTACAACTTAGAACAGCTTGGCTATTATGAGAAATAATATTAAGGCCCTAGTTGTGAAACCTTCCATTGAAGCAGACCAACTCACATGGCATTGTAATAACAGTTTCCCATTGTACTACAAAATGTATCATGTTCACGGCAACTGTGCTCCAATTTTTTTGTCTAAGCGCAAATAAACCTACGAATCAGAACGACTTGGCAATTTTGGAAGACAGGTATAGCCACTTTTCGTTTTGAAATCAACCGATTTCTTCCAAATTTGGCAAAGAAGTAATCCTGTGATAAGCCATATAAATTGATATATGTTTCTAAAGAACCAAGTGCTCCCAGAACCACCAAATCGTTCTGAGACACAGATTTATCGGCTCTTAGGCAAAAACTGAAGCACAGTGGTCATGAATATGATAGATATTGTAGTGCACTCGGAAACTGTAACAACGATGTCGTGTGAGTTGTTCTGCTACGTTGGAAGGTTTCAAAAGTAGAAGGGCCTAAACGTGGCTTCCAGAATGGCCACGTAATTCTGATTCGCAAGGTTATCGTCTCTTAGACAAAAATTGAAGCACAGCTACTATGAACCTGATACATTTTGTACTGCACAAGGAACTTATTACAATACACTGTAATTTTTTTCTGCTTCACTGGAAGTTTTTGATTCCCAGAACTGCCTAGTTGTTCTGAGTCGCAAGTTTATTGGTTTTTAGATTAAAATTGGAGCACAGAATAAACGATTCTGACATATTTAATATTAACCTGGGAAACTGTAATTACAATACCGTGCGAGTTTTTCTTCTTTACTGGAAGGCCGCAAACTTGTCTCCCAGATTCACCATATCATTGTGAGCCAAAAGTTTATCGGCACTTAGACAATAGCAAATTGCAGTCGTCATTAAGCTGATACAGTTACCAATTCGAATTTATTTTAACATATCAGGACATGTGCAGGTTTTGCTCGACACCTTTCCTGTAGAGTAGAAATGGCGCTAGTGATTTTTTTTTGTGGTTATGTTGGCAACGCAAGATTGAAACTGAGATTCGAAGCTAACTTACTTCTCTTAAGATTAAGTAATTTGCAGTATGAAAACCAGTATAATGTACAGTGTTCTACGTTCAACACTCATCAAATTACACTTTCTTACACTTAAACACGAGAGAAATGTTTACGAATAAAAATCACTCGGTAGTTTAACATTTTACAAAACTTTTTCAGTTCATAATTATTTCGTGATTGCAGCGCTATCATGCCAAGTCATCTGTCAGAATCTTTATAATGAATGAAATTGATTTAGCACATTTCGTAAAACTGAAAATTAGTTTAATTTTATTAGTTTATTTATTTATACCACCCAGTAGAATTACCCACCCCATAACTTCTGCACTCATGTCTTTCCAAGGGGAACTGAACAAATCATTCAGAGCATAGCTGCCTGTGGGCCCCTCTTTGGCTGTGTTCAACCACAATGCCGCTATGTGAAACTTTCCCTTATTGCTTAAGCCAAAGCATTTAATTGGTGGCATTTATGTTACATACTCATGCCACCATTATCAAAATTCCTATGCAGATGATAAGGCCACTTACAAGATGTTATGCAAAACATTTCAAATAAGGAACAACATTTCAACGTTAATTTGAAGTTAGAAGGTGATAATGTAACCTCGCTGATTTATAATTTTATCTTTCGCTGGGGCTATATTTTTATATTTATAAGAACATATATTCCTTAAAAATAAATTTTCTATGTGTGAAACAATATGTTCTGAAGGCCCAAACTCAACAATAACAATTTTATAATATTTTACGGTAATTATTAAGAATCGCTACTTTTGTGAAAGAAAGACATCTATAAAACTCTATATTTGGCTTTCGAAAGGCACCTTGTTGAAATTCTGGCAAGTTTTATAATTATTCCCATGGAAACAGAACAAAACATATCGTAAAAGGCATTCAGAGCCTTTGTTGACAATAACGCCATGGTATATTCATCATGACTTGATGACAGTAAGAACAGCGAATTGAAAGTCGTTAATTTATAAGCGAAAATGGCTGACTGGTTCAGCCTTTTCATTATAATTCGCGGTTAGTTGAGCGTGTGTGTTTGTGAATTGCCATTTGTGTTAATTGAAGAGTTAAATCTAATTATTACGTGGGAATACGAGCATTTCTGAAGTTTAGAATTCATTCGATAGAAGGTGAACGTATCCTGTAAGTATATTATCAGCAACACAATCCGCCAGCATTAAGGATGAATGACGTCATTCATGTTAAGCTTATCTGTTTAATGGGATGCACATCGTCGTATGCTAACGTGAAAATTGTATTCAGTGAAGTATCGCATACTAGTGTTGAAATTGCAAATCTGGCATACTATCTTCACATAGCCGTGTCAAATACAAAATACTTACTTAACTAAATATAATTTCACGATAGGGTGAACCGCAAGTTGTTGGAGGGGAGGGGGGGGGGAGAGACCGACGACGCTATCACGACCCGGACTCTCAGGATTACATTTTATTCCGTCACGATTGAATTACCGTTGTTTATTCCTGTTAGTCCTCACTGTACTTTTTCCTATGTGCACTAGTGCATCGACAGAGGCATACCCTGTGATTCATCTATCGTGAAGTTAGGTTAAGTTAAGCCCTCTTGCACTTAACACAGTTACGCAACTCAATTAGAATATGTACGAGTGTACGTGTCTTACCTCATAATTTCCCTGATCTTCATTATACTCCCACTATCACATTTCACAGTCTATACTTAAATATTGTGATTCCCCAATTGAAATTATATTCAGTATGATCGGCATAGACTGTTCACGGTAAAGACACCATTATTTTTCCACCAGAGCCGAAGACATTCTTGCAGTCTTATGAGAATCAATAATCGCAAGGCAATCATCTATCCTTCTCTCCACTTACGGCCTAAACATAACTCATGTATGCCATCTTAGATACTCACGCAATTAATTGTCATGGTCCTGTCTAAACATACATTTGGTTCATTCGATTATTAAGAATCATCCGGACCATCGTCGTTTGTGATTCTTTAAGCTGTATTTTATATATATATATATATATATATATATATATATACATATATATATAACACTCGCTGCATCATCATTAAATATTGTTTCTCAAAATTTTAAGTTTTATAGTACATTTAATATAAATACATTTAATAACATGTCTGCATTAATGCAACAGATTAGAGCACAATTTACAAATTGAAGTATTGCATAGACAATTTGATTTCTTCACATTTAATTTACTTTGTTCATACCATAAAACAAAAATATATACTCTACAAGGTTCATAAATAACAACCAATAAAAAAATAAAGGTATAAATATTTTTTCTTTATAGGCGATTCACAGTAAAGTGAGCACTTTTGAAATCTCTCTCTTTTGAAATAATAGTCAATATATATATTTTATTTTTCCCCTGATATGTCAACTTTCAAGTGCGGTGGAGTATACAAGCTGTGTTTATTACTTGCATGTCAATATTTATTTGAAAAGTTGGTTGAAGGATAAAAATGGCTTAAAGGAAAGAGTAACTAGGGCTTCAAAAGTGCTCACTTTACTATGAACAACCTATAGTTAAGTTCCGAGTAGCCCACTATCATCCATACCCCTTCTATAAAGTTCAGTCAAATTAATCGTACAGTCTTGATGCCTTTATTCACAAATTATACTCTTAAATAAAAACTAAACTATTATTCCACTTGTGTCTTAAATTTTTTCTCGTGTAAATAACATTCGTAGTTTTATAGTAATCCATGCCGTCAGTTCTACTGAGCGTGTATATACTTACGGTTATTATAACCTCACAGTTTACAAGTACTTCGATTTGTACCTCAGACTAGTCAGACTAGTCAGACTAGCGGAATATTAATTTGAGTTTCAAGAAATAAATAACACGGGAGTCATTTATACACACAAACTTTATTTTTACAGACGTAGAAAAAAAAATCACATTTACAAAATTAATGTTGTGGACTCACCTTGTTTGTCATTCACCATTACAAATACAATGTTGCCCGTAGAGAATCGGGCTTTATAATGCATTGCTGTTAGGTAGAAGAGTTCCCGCAGTTAGCAGACATTCTGCTCTTTCTCGCATATGCTACGTCAGAATTATCACATGGATAAATCTTAAATGAAGGACTGAATAAGCAGTTACCAGTTTCGTGTCTTCGGGGTGATAGCTATTCATAAACGTCTTACCACAATACTTGCACTCAACTGTTGATGCACGACTTCGACTCCCAGATGTTATCAGCAAACCCCCAGATGTTGTCAGCAAACC
Organism: Clitarchus hookeri; assembly: GCA_002778355.1. NCBI lineage: Eukaryota > Metazoa > Arthropoda > Insecta > Phasmatodea > Phasmatidae > Clitarchus > Clitarchus hookeri. Next base: position 83,705 of record NQII01003751.1, on the reverse strand, counting down.
CCCAGATATTGGTCAGCAAACTCCCAGATGTTGTCAGCAAACCCCCAGATGTTGTCAGCAAACCCCCAGATGTTGTCAGAAAACCCCCAGATGTTGTCAGCAAACTCCCAGATGTTATCAGCAAACCCCCAGATGTTGTCAGCAAACCCCCCAGTGTCCACTGTTGGCCCCGTCGATGCAATGGTGGTCGTCGAAATCGACGGCAAAGACAAAACCGTTGACATCGAGGACAGGTCCTTAACCACCGATTCCTTCTTCGTATTGTCTCGGCTTGCACAGTTTCAGAAGATGAATCTAGTCGTGACAATCTGATTTCGCCGTTTCCTCCAGCAAACTGGAAACCTTTTTCTTTTACAAGATCTGTGCTTATAAATTATTAACGTTTCCATGGCAGACAGCTCGAATGCATGACGGCACATGTCTGCCGGCTGTTGCCGACAGCAGGGGTTTGTGAAGCTAATCTGGTCGGCCGCCGTCTAGCCTGCGAAGTCGTCCACCAGATCGCCCACCTTCTTTACGGCATTTCATGTCTCATCGTTAGTGGCACTTTTCCTTTTGTTGCTGAAGATACTTCCCGACCAGCTCCTAGATTGTGGGGTGGCTCTAACTGCAGGGTATCGTTGAAAACGCTCTAGGGATGGGAGGCAGTCGAGAATATCTTTGTCCTGTTGCGGAAAAGTTAGTCGGTGTTTGTACACATAATGCATTTCGTGCCGGGAATAACTCGAGAAGGAATTATTTTTGTTAACTTGCGATTTCTTTTCGTTGCCATTTTCAATGTATTTTAAGCCGTCTTCCATTTAAATTAGAATAAATGAAAAGTATGTGGTCCGATATAAAATAACTTTGTGTCATTTTAAAGCTGAGCTTCCAAGGTTCCAAACCTATACCGATTTTGTGTTATACTTTTGTAGTAAATTTTGGGTAAGATTTTTTACTACACTCGATTCACATGCTCGCCAGTGTAGTTAATACACTACTAGCTCTTACCTTACCTCTTAGCCCATTATTTTGGGCATTTTGATAAAATAAAGATCTTTATGCTTGAGCTTATTAGTGTCGTATGCCCGTGTACTGCACACTTTGGACACTGCCTCACTTCCACGCCGACAGCACAGCCCACTGTTAGGTTTAACGTGAAGTGCTGACAAGAAAACAATGTGGCATCAATCAGTGGGCTCACGAGGAAGACAGTGCCAAGGAGAACGAGTGTTTTGTAATGCAATTGGGTGGGGGAGGGGAGCGGTAGCAACACGCACATGGTTTCACCTCCTCATTATTGTCATCACGGTTCACACGGCTCGTGTGGCACACAGGACTCAAGGACAGCAGGTACAGACGAGCCTTGGAACTCAATAGTCCACTCACCACTCTCAGCCTAGGAACTCGATAGTCCACTCACCACTCTCACTTCCTCCAGTCGAGATTTCGGATACCGGGTCATTTGGTTTGGCAGAACCGTTTTACCAAACGCCTATCGGGTCAAATGTCTGTCCGGCGAAAAGCCAGTTCTACATAAAATGCCTGCTATGCCCAAACTTTCGTTCTACCAAATGACTGTTCGGCCGAACTCTGGAGTGTCTGATGAAGGGTGTTTTTGGAAAGGCTAAGGAAATTTATGCCAAATACCTGGTCGGCCAAATGAATGTTCTGCTAAACGAATTTCTGTGATTTAAAAAATAAATTTTCGGGGCAGACGCCTGTTTTGACTTTCGGGTAAATATAGCGCATCTGAAGGGGCCGCAGTAGCGCAGTGGCTAGAGCACTCGCCACCCACACAGGAGACTGAGGAGGACGTACTTAGTTCGTGTTTAGATGTCATCTCCAGTCAATACGAAAGGGGCTTTATGTTTCGTGGAAATAATTAAATATTAATATTCAGAATATAAGTTATGTACGCACGGCCCTACGTGTCTTCTAAACTATTACCACGCTGTATTTTACATTTATTCTGTTTATTTGCTTCATTAATGTTTATTGCAGTGAAACATTTTTTTTGTAATTCGCTATCACTGCCTAATCTGGGCATCTCGAAAAAACAACTTGAATGACTATATCCACCGTGACTCGCAGGCCAGGGTCACTGTCGGGCAGTGAACTTTCTCTGATAACCGTGCAGGCAGTGTTGATCAGTGATAGTACGGCCACACGCAAACAACGACAAACAGAAAACAACGCCGGGTTTCTGTTCGCTGTACGATCAAAACACTTTTATAAACAACAGTGCATTATTTCCAAAAACGCATCCTTGAAAACCTACAATTCAACTGTAAGAAACACACGATTTGTTTGCTAAGTGATCTTGGTAGAAAGCTCGCGAGTACAGGTACTTGAAGTTAGGACAGCAGTATTTACATTATTTCTTTTATATTTAGGCTTATATTTGCTGTCCCCCTGTCTCCTTCATTACCCACGCGTGGGATTGGTAAGAGATTTCCTGTTGTTAAGTTTAGCGTGGTTTGAGGTACACCTTCAGTTTCATTTGCTGAGTTCTGCAACATATTTTAAGTTTCCTCGTGGTGGAGTTACTTGACTTGGGGGGGAGGGGTGGATATTAGTACCTGCATACACGGGTGTTATGGTCCAGCGGAATTTCACCTTCAAGAAAACCTGAATCCGTTCATGTATACTTCGCTTGGAAGTCGCACTAGGCAACAAATGCCGTTTCGTTACCTGTCAAAATCCTAGTTTTCTGGAATGCGCCCATTGCATTTTTGGGAGTTGCTACGCGTTAGTAAGTCTTTCCGAACAGGAATACTATCTCTCTCTCAGTTTAATAGATTAACAATTGATGTGTACGGATACATAGCAGGGCAGAAACTAGTGTAATTTATGGAAGCATGAAAATAACACATGACTGTAACTTGCCTTTTCTGATCAAATTTTTCTAAGTATTCGGTATGTGTAACATTAACAGCTCAGTATTATCGTATGTAGGTTTCACATGGTTAAACAATATTGGGCAAGATGTTTTCGTATTTATACTACTAGATAGACGACCAACTAAGAATATGTCATTTGGTTCGTGTTTCACTAATACAGAAGTAATATACACTGAATTCTACTGCATCTATTATTTAATTCCACTTTCAATAGAAGACAAATTACCACCTTGTTCTATTTTCCTGCAGCTTATTACTTTTAATGGCTTGCATGGTACTGTAGAAACTGCTTTCTCTTCTTCCCTGCAATTCGGCTTACCGTAAAATAAAACCAAATGTTTAGTTTTTTTCTAAGAAAAATAAAGAATGAACATGAGAATTTTTAAATACAGCTGTACGACCAATATATTTATAGATGGCAATAAAAGTAACAGTTGTGAATGTACATTAAATTTTGTGAAAAATGCAACACCATGGAAGATACATGTGATTGAAATGAAATCTTTACCACAAATTATGTACCCTGAAGAGCCAAAAAAACTGGTATAGACGTGCGTATGCAAATAACACAGGTATGGAACCAATCAGAGTAACGCGATGCGGTCGGCAGCTAGATCGGTTACTGCTGCTACAATGGCAGGCTATCAAGATTTAAGTGAGTTTGAACGTGGTGTTATAGTCGGCGCACGAGAGATGGGACATAGCATCTCCGAGGTAGCGATAACATTTGGATTTTCGCGTACGACCATTTCACGAGTGTACCGTGAATATCGGGAATCCGGTAAAATATCACATCTTCGACATCGCTGCGGCCGGAAAAAGATCGTGAAAGAACGGGACAAACGACGACTGACGAGAATCATTAAACGTGACAGACGTGCAACCCTTTCTCAAATTTGCGCAGATTGGATTTGTGGACTGCCCTGCAGGATTCACAGTGTGAATTGCCTCCTGCATACCTTCAGACATTAGTCGAGTCCATGCCACGTCGTCTTGCGGCACTTCTGCGTGCTCGCGGGAGCCCTACACGATATATGCAGGTGTACCAGTTTTTTGGCTCTTCAGTGTACATGACAATACATAATTTATTGGGATTACAGAACTATACATTATCTCTGTCCTTGAGAAATCAGTATGGCGTGAAGCCCCCCTCCCCCGTGCTGCAATCAGAGCCCCTAAACGTCGTGGCATGGAATCAACGAAGACCTGGATATGTTCCTGGTGAATCTCCCTCCACGTGGTTTGTATTTGAGTCAACAAAGCATTAAAAGTGGTTGCTGTAGGACCGTGACGGACAAGTCGCCGACCAACCATATCCTAAACATGTTCGATGGGCGACATGTCAGACCGACGTGCAGGTCAGGGAAGCAGTGGTACCCGTCGTTCATGGAAGCAGGCTTGCACAATTCTCGCCTCATGTGGCCTGGCATTGTCCTACTGATATATGGTATGTGGAGTCACCTGCAGGAGGGGCAGTATCTCGGCCTCTTAAACATCCCTGATGTAGCGGTTGCTGTTCAGATTGCCCTCCATACGTGGCAGTCGAGATCGCATGTTGTATCCAATGGCACCCCAAACCATCACACTTGGCATTTTCCGTATCCCTCTCCACAATTCAGGTGACCAGATTGCCGTCACCACGGTAGCGTCTAACACGTATGCGACCATCTCTGTCGGAAAAGTTGATGTGGGACTCGTCCAGAAAGACCACATTTTGCTCTCCCCCCCCCCTTCTCAATGTACGCCAGCGACGGCGTTCACGAGCCCATTGCAGTCTGAGGCGTTTGTGGTTTCTGGACAATGGAAGCCGACACAATGGCATACGTGCCACCAGTCCAGCACGCAGCAGACGGCGTCGAACCGTCGATGCTGACAGGTCCACACCCGTTGCAGTGCTCCAGTGTCGGACCAACACTGTGGACGAGGCTGTACGGTCCGTTATGGCCATGCGGATAAGATGGTGGCCATCCTGTGCTGCGGTAACATTGCGTGGTCCAGTTCCTGCTCGTCGCTGCGTACGACCATTTTCTATCCACTGGTGCCACACACGCATCACTGTCGTATGTCGCGGTATGACAAACCCGTATCTCGGAGACAGATCATTCTGCCCCGTGCGAACTCACTCGCATGCTTATATGGCGCCCTTTGACGTCGACAAGGCATACTGGCACTTGCTATAACTTCGTTTGACGGCTCTTCACTGACTGAGCTTTCGCATAGCACTGACCATTCCGGTAACACAAGAGAGGGCGCTGCTAAGCCTACGTGTACGCCATCTCTCTGCAATCGTTATCACTTATTGCTGGTACACTGTTCTGCACATCCTCCGAGTTTGGATTGATTCAGGCCACTCTTTCTGGGTGCTGCAATTTTCACAAACACTAGTGTAGTTTTAAGAAAGACATAAATCAGTAGTTAAAATGTTATTCCTGTCCTTGCACTAGATGAAAGTTTGACGTCATTTTTAAATGACAACTTTTGTTAGCTATTTTAAATGTTGGGCGTTCTTGCTTTCGAAAACAGCGTCCCTCTCTCTCCACACATGCTACGCACCACTTTAATCGCTCCATGCAGCCCGCCTGGGGCTTTTGCAGGCTATAAGCTGTGTATACTCGATGCACCAAAATGTAATGTTGCACCAACTTTTTAACCACTCTAGAGCTGAAATATTTTCTGTTTATACTCAGTTCATGCACTGAATATACCTATTCTGAAGTACATTTTCTCCTGTAACATCTAAACAGTCTTGCTTTGAGAACGGAGAATTAAGTTGCAGTTTCTTGAGAATTTATGTATCCGTCCCCCACAGCTTTGGTTGTACATGTCGTAGGCCTATCGTCCTCTAACCGTTTGTAGTGAGGCGCTTACCTTACCAACGCACCACAACACTATCCTGAAAAAATATGGATTAGTTAAGTAGGTTAAAATTTAATTAATAACTTGCATTTAAGCATCGGAATTTCATTACGAATTTTTTAAAGGTAGCATGGCAGCCATAAAAATGAATTTAAATTCTAAGCAGAATATACTAAGAATTATTTGTGGAACAAGGTAAGGTACTTACCATTCAATGTACTGTAGTGGGTAACATGCAATTACCTGTCTCACTTTGCCCCACGATGCCATTTTCCCGTGCCAAGTCAGTTTCTAACAACCCGAAGCTGCAAAACAAAACGCATTTCATTAAAAGTAAAATAGAACAACGTGCGCGTAAAACACGAACACATTACTTACCTCGGTGTATCCACTGAAGAAAAATTAGTGGGGTGAAAATTTAAACATGCTAAACACACACTTAGGAAAAAAAAAATTGTCCTAAGTTTTTATTGTTTTGAACTTTGATGATGCCCCATTTATTCCACTAATCAAATTGGTAAAGATGAGGGTGACTTCAGTGGTCAACAGGTTGCAAAACATTTAATGCTGAGTTCTCATTAATGTACGAAAAAAACCTGAAAATAACTAATACGTACACTACACTAAAACAGAGCTAAAGTGTTTTACACGCATGAAAAACGAAAGCGAAGTAAGTTTAAACGGAAAATAAGTTTTAAGTACAAGCTAGTTATATAAATATTGAATGCTCGGACACATACTTAAAAGATATCAAAATTACAGTTCATTAATTAAAAACCCAAACACTTTCAGCTACTCGCGAATCTTAATTCCACAGACATGGAAACAGCATACTTTCACACATTACTAAAAATTTATTATTTATATGTACGAAGTACGTACGAAATTCACGTATCTAAATGGAGAAAACAGTGTTTGATGTGTGTGACGTACGCATCTGTAAACATAACAGATATCGCTAGAAACATCAAATGGGCGAGGAAAACTACGTTGGTGTTAGTCATATAAAACGTTATCCTCGAAACTGAAGTGGAACAGTACTTTGTGATGCTTACTCAAAGGGAGTGAAGTGCGATCCAAGGACAATAGACCTGCGCCGAAAAAAAGGCTGCACAAGTCAATTATTGACTTTCCCACCAACAGGTTCCGAACGCAAACATTTAAAGGAGACGAGTCACACTAGAACTCTTGCACAGCACATCCGCAGAAGACTGACAAAGCAAGGAACATAATGGTGATCTCTCACACACCACATGCACGTAGATTCTGAAAACCGAACGGATAATATTTTTTACCAAAGAAAGGCAGGTCTGAACATTTCTTTCTCACAGCATGGATAGCTAATCCCTTCATTTACAAATTTAGTTCACAGAATGGCCACGAACGACGGCTTTGTAAAGTGGATGGCATTTGTTACTAAGTAAATATTAATTTATCGAACACATTTTGTCACTAAAAAATTGATAAACCTTATACATACTACATATTAATGAGAGGGCGAAGTAGTAGGATTTGGCGATTTGGTGCCATCGGCGTCTGGTGTCGGAAATTGGAGCTGTTCATGCCCTGTCATTCCGGTGGCCATCTGGTTCTCCATGTTGAATGCCAGTGACCTTTGACTTTGACCTTCACCCCAGCGACCTTTAACCTTGAAAACCTGAAAAAACAAAAATCCAAAGAAATCCAAAAAAAGTTATAAAAAATTATTAAAAAATTATTAAAGATTATAAAAAAGTTATTTTAAAAACTTTTGTAATTAAAATGTATTTAAAAAACTTACATTTATGGAGGCTTGCTTATCAAGGGCAGAGCAGTGGTGGCCATATTGGATTTATAGGCACAGGTATGCCAAAGCGATAAACAGGGTACAGGGACCGGAGTCAGTTGGTTAGACCTGACCAACCACCATGTTGAACCAAGGCGACCCTGATTTAAACTTTTAAATGTGACCCTAGATGACCTTGAAAATAAAACTCGAGAAAAAAGGTAAAAATTGAACAAATTCGTAAAAGTGAGTAAGCATATTACATTACTTACTACTACTGCCATCTTGGATCCAGAGGACCTTGACCTATATCTTGACCCGGTGATCTTAGATATTGAACCTGAAAAGTCGTCAAAAATCCCAAAAAATTCCAAAGAATTTAGAAAAAATTAATAAAATATATTATAAGAAATTATTTTTAACAATAATTTTTCAAACTTACATTTTCGGAGGTCCCCGACAGCACCATGTCTAGTAAAACGACTGACCTCCAATCAGTCACATTGTGTTAACATTCCCCTCCCCTTTCCTTTGTTCCTCAATGGTTAACTATCGGCAGACTTACACCCCCCTCACCATTGCTAATTCTGTCGAATGCACTCTACCTGCCATATTAATTTTTTAGTTTGTCATTTGTTTACATTTTCAACACCTGGGTGGCACTGATAACTCCGACCAACATGTGAGATCTGGGTGACCTTCCCTTTGACATCACATCTGTAACATTGACCCCATGCCCACCACCTTGGATAACCTTGAACCCAAAAATAAATTCTAAAAATTTTTATATAATCGAAAAAATAAAAAAAATATACATATAATATTTTAAAAAAGTGTTACTTTTATTACAAACTTTTGATAATGACTGATGGTGTGTTCAGAGCAAATGTTCGAAAAGACTGACCTCCGAACTGCTACGAGGTGATGGGCGTAGTATGCCGTTTAATAGAATCAATAATTTGATTATGCATTACAATACGTGTAAAGGTAGGGCTGTATCGTCTGAATGGTATGATTGGAGTTGTTTTTGTTTCGGCAGACATGGGCAGTGGTATGTACAATGGTGAGCACGTTATGTAAACTACACATTGAACAAATGTTAGGACAGGGCGGGATAAGAACCCGCGCCCATAATATAAGGGCCAGGCCAGTGGTAGTACGCTATCAGCGGAGCGCAAGAGCGGACTAACTCCGTGCTGTGTTGCCACATTGTGCACGAAAGATGTCACCGTACGGACATTTTCCCACAAACATTTTCGTCTCCATTTTCGCTCAGGATTCACGCGGTGTGGTTCTTATGCGCGCGTTCTGGGACATCCTGCATATAGACAGTATAATCGTTATTCTTTTTTTGTTCGTTTTATTACTCATTACGTGTTTATTTTTTCTCCATAAAAGTCGATAACAGCTAACGTTGACTTTTAATTTGTCTGAGTTCTTTATGACGTGCTCAGGGTTTTCTTTGATTGCAATAAAGTTTTGCAGCGGAGACAGTAGTTAGTTACATAAATTACCCGCATTGAAAGTGTTATGCATAAAACAGCCTTAATTACTTCCCGCAGGTAGGCTCTTTGAATTTATATCCATGCTGTCGAGCCTCCTGCCGTTTCACTCAAGTGACACTAAATGTGAAATTAGTCATAGACTTCACAGGCCAATAGGTCGGCCACATCGGTAAACGATAGAACCCATTTTGAGAAGCCTTACCTTTTGGGTCGGCGTTAACCTAGCGTGCGTTTCGTAATTGGCCAACGCCGAAAGTTAGACAGCACTGATAGGTTCATTTTTTTTTCGCAACGTCCCGGAATGGATGTTATGAATTTTAAATACATACAGAGATTTAACACCTTATTCTTGGGCGAAGGTAACAGCAACCTGAAGAGAATCTTTCGAAATTACATCCTTATGTTCATTTCATACGTGGAGTGTGATATGGATTGAAGCCGTATGGGTGGAGCTGCCTGTGGAAACGTCGGCCACGTTTCCACTGTGCACTACCCCCAAGGCATATGTCGCACACGAAGATATTTGGCCGGTACACGCTGCGATTCTCACTGCCCAATCATCTTTAGTATTCCCGCGTGTGTGAATAATCCGTACGGTTCATTCACGATTACTTAAAACTTTTTTCTGAAGCCCTGCTGAAATTCTCCTTGCATTCGGCCTCATACAAACAAAGGTTAACCGAGTCGAGAAAAATATACCAAAGGGACAATGCACCGTATTAGTGCGCGCTCAGTGTAAAACATTTTTTTCATGAGAACTATTTCTTACTAGCTATTACGAACAAACCTATTTCCTAGCTGTTTTTATTCATATTAATTTTAAACGGAATATTATAATTTATAAATAAAATATATTAGTAAAAGTACAATTTAAACAAAAATAAGATATTACTATGTCGACAGAAGTATAAAAAGTTTGCTAACATGACTTATTTAGGAAAAAAAACCAAACACGTCACACAAAGGGTGATTTTTCAAATGCTTCATTCGAAAAATGTGAAGAAACCACGAATAGACTAGACCTTCTATTGCTCTAGGTTACGACAGATTCATATTACTCTCCCTGAACACAAGGCTTGCAGTTCATTGACTCTGGTAATCAAACAGCGCAAGTATAGGGTGCTTACAAAATGTCTTACTTGCAACACCAGAAAACCTTGAATTATAATGGGCAGAAGGAGGTTATGCTGTTGCCACACGAGAGCCCGGAATCACAGCTTGCGATCTGGAGCAGGAAATTGTTGGACCAAATGACGTCGTGATCACATTCGTGAAGGCCTGTTCACGATCAGTTTCGCGTACAGAAGAGACGTCTGGATAGAACGTTTAAAAAAAAAATGTCTGGTTCGTAGTGAATGTACTCGTATTATGTTCAACTACTCTCACACTGCTAGAAATTAAATTGATTTCAGTGAAATAGTGATTTATTAGCAAATAATATTTAATTTCATTTTATCCGCATCCTTCCTCTGTCAGTACTTACTACGAAGGATTTGTCAATAATATAACAATAAACATAATACAATGGAACATAAAAAAAAAACAAGTACTTATTACATACAATCAAGGCGCATATTTCAAATTAGCAAAAAAATAATAAGAGCGTAAATTAATTGTTTTAGAAATCAGACATTCTATTAAATGCAATAAAATAATTTTTATTCTTCTTTTATCATTTAATTATTTTGACAGAAGGCCTTACATACGCGACACGTCTACACAGGGTTGCCACCTTGTATCCATTAGAAAATTCCCTGACATTACCCTGATTTCCAGACAAAAATTATCCTTTTCTCCAGACCTATTGCTAAAAATTTTTTTTTCTGTAACGATTCGAGCATTTTCATTACAACACACTTTTACACCAAAATACTTATCTGATATTACAAAATTACTCTCTACATAAATTGCAAAGAAAAACGCTTAAGCATTTCGTCCGCAATCATTAAAACAATTTTTATACGATTATGGTAGCGGCACACGGTTGACGATATAACTGTCAAATATAGCTCGCATACCACAGAGTTCCCTGACATTTAGCTAACGTGTTTGAAAAAATCGGTGACATTTCCTTTTTTTTTTTTTTTTTTTTCAGGTTTCCCATATGAGTGGTAACCGTGCTTCATGTCGAGGATGTTCCTACGCGACACGTTCGTGACCACCATAAACCGTAAAAAAAAAAAAATACAACCCTTTCTCTCATTACGATACCTAAACGTTCGTTACGTACACAGTTCTCATCGTAAACCGACCGTAAGAACACAATTTCCGCCGTCTACAATTACTCGTGCTGCACCTTGACCGCAAATGTGAACGCTTAGTTTTTATAATGACCGGCTAATGGCCACCGTACACGATGGCAGAGCCCATGAAACCACGCCCGTTATGACACAACAGCAAATGAGGGAAAGGTAACCAACGGATATGAATGGCTTTAAGCGGAACGGAGTAAACGAGGCATATGATGGAAGATCTGACGGTTGAGAATTTTAACAGAAGAATCAACTCATAGTTTCTGTAGGGGTCATATCCGCTAAATAACAAACGACGCTATGAACGTGGGTATACTAAATAAGCAGACGTAAACAAAATCGGAATTAAATGAAAGCGCGGAATTCTATTATAGTTCACGGCTGCTGTAAAGATACAAAAATATACGTGTGACAGTATTATTTAACACGACTTGCCGTGACATTTTTTTATACCTATCCCATATTTAACCACTGTGTTAAAACTATAGGGTGTCACAAATAAAATATTCTCAAACCTAATAATTTTGATATTCGCGCATTTCAGTTTTTGTAAGTCAACCAATTTTTTATTATACAAATACAATGTAAACTACATCGAATACGTCGTGCATGATATAAAAATATGCCGAATATTTAAAAGATTATAATTGAAAAACGATATTAGATTTGTAGGTGTCTTTATTAATGTAATTCTCAGAAGAACTAACCTGAATATTTTTTCTCTGTAGGTTTGGAAGGCCTCGGTAAAACAAATGTTACAGACAGAAAACTTTGAACATATTATAATTTTTGATTCAGCACAGACTACTTGTATGTAATGGATGGAGACCTGAAAAATTTGCGGTTTCATTTCGGGACAAGCTAGAATTCAAACCCTCGTAGGTTTGTATTGCTTGTGTTATTGGTCAACTCGTTAGTTTACACCTCCTGGACAACTTTGAGGCAATAATAAACACACAGTAAAATGCAGACCCAATAACCACCTTCCGCTAATACAACACGCAACTAATGAAGAGTGATATTTGCATGATTTTATATACGACAATAGAGTATAGCCTACAGGTCATTAAACTCGCGAATGTTTCAGGTCTCTAGTAATGGAACATTAAAAGGTGCAAATAATAGGGTTAATTAAAATTATGTTTGATCTAAATGTTAAAAAACACCGTCGCAACTATTTAATTGCGCAATCATACTGAGAAGCAACTAGCCAACCAGTGGCGTCGACTTTGTCAATGGCAATGCGGATCTCTGCTGCCACTTTGGAATGAATAAAATAAAGTCGTACGTGTATACTAATGCAATTTTCACGTGTGTTTTTGAAAGGACACTCGGTGATTACAAAGAAGAAATCGAGTAGGACTTTCATTTGTGACGAGTTAACGGTGAACTATTTGTGCTGCAACTCTCATAGTTGTGGCAACCGCTTACCAAGTTCTACTTTGACCAAAGGCGTGCTGCGTTATCAACAGTGTTCTTTGAAGCTGATAATGGGAAGGTAAATCTTACGAACCACTTTAGTTTATAATGGAAAATATTTTTTTTGCAGATTCTCATACATAAATTAAAATAAATGATTATTAGTAGTGGGCTTATGGGTCTCCGGGGGGAAGGGCTGGGGGCATTGATGCCGTGGCGCCGTCCGCCATCTTGGAGTTTCCCGTTTTTTCCTCAAAATTTCCCGTTTCCCCCCTCAAAATAGTCAATTTTATTTAACCTGGAAATCGGTCTAATTCCCTTAAAATTTCCTTTTCCCCTTCAAAATTTCATGTTTTTCCGTCAAAAACACCAAGTCCCCCATTTGTAAGAACGAGCACCCCGAAAGGCTATTTTCGAGTCATTTGAAGGAATTGGGATGCGCGCTTCTTTTACCCGCAGGCTTCCACCCCTCTCTCCCGCACCCTTAGCCAAGCTCACCTCACCCCCTTCCCGCCTAACCACAATCATAAATATCGAGAAAAATCACAAAAACACAAAAAACTCTAAAAAAAATTTAAGAACATATAAAATTACCCTACCCTACCCCTCACTCATCCCACCACCCTCCCCTTACCGCTCCCCCCTCCAGCCACAACTGGTTATTAATATAGAAAATCGCAAAAATTAAACAAATTCTAAAATATCTAAGAACATATAATATTACCCTATCTTACTCCTCGATCGTCACACCACCTCCAACAAACCTCTTCCCACCCCACACCCCTGGTAAATATTATAAATGGCCAGAAAAAAATATTCTGAAAATCGAGGAACATATAAAATTTGACCCCCTTACCTTGCTCACTCATCACGCCTGCTCAACCGTCAAGACTTCTAATCCTGACGAAAAGCGTCGACCACCCCCTTACCGTTGCCCAACACCTCTTCACACACTGCTCTTGCAGGTCGGCTCTGTCTCGACCTTCGAGATCCTCGCTCCAAGTATGTTGCATCTAAACCTGATGAGAACGTATTACAATATCGATCCACTCTCGATTTTTGTGAAGTTAATTTCAACATGTACCTCTGTTCCCATATCATTGATCGTGCACATTCAGTGATAGGTAGGGCCAGTGACTTTTCGTGTAAAAATCGGACCACAAAGTAGACTTCAATGCTATATACACACCTCAGCTGTTGTTATACCTCCATCGGCTGCTGGTGCCGTGTCCGTCTTTGACCAAGCCACTCAGGACTAAGTACTCCGACACAGAAACTTCGTGATTATTGCCCAAACGGTCAGCGCGGGCCAGAACATTTTCGGCCAATCAAAGAAGCTGGACGACCCTTCAATGCTTTGGACTGTATCTTGTCTCGAAATATTTCCGCGAAATATCACAACCCGTAGTGATAGGCCATTACAGCAAATATTTAAGCACTTACATTATATTTTGCCACGTTATTTAATTTATTTTTATTATAATGCTCGCTTACAATACTAACATGTAGTGGTAGATCTGAAAACCAAGACCATTATATTCCCTATATCAGGAAAGCAGGCAGGGTGCAACATGGACGAGAAATAAAACATTTTTTTAAATTGATATCATATATCCTAACTAATATTATAAATGCGAAAGTGTGTTTGTTTGTTTGTCCTTCTTTCACGTAACAACGGAACAACCTATCGACGTCATTTTTCGCACAGAGACAGATGAAGGGTCAGGAAGTGACATAGGCTACTTTTTATCCCGAGAAAATATCTCATTCCCTCGGGGAAATTCTTAATGGAAAATGAAAAAGTACACAAACGGAATTACATTGCAACTTCGCAACCGAGCAACATATCGACGTAATTTCTTGCACATAAATTGTTGGAAGGCTGAAAGGTGATATTGGCTACTTTTTATCGCGAGAAAATATGTCAAAACATTTACAAACGATAATAGTGAATCAAGTCGGAAAAAAGTTTGCCGCCAGCGCGCTCTCTTGCAATACGCTGTCTAAACCGTTAAGGATGGAACAATATCATGTAGTAAAGAATTGTGTAGAATAAAAAGACCCAAATAAACTCCACAGTAGCATATATATATATATATATATATATATATATAACAGAGAAATACTAATAAGTGTTTTTAACATTTAATTGACCGATCCGTTGATGTTTTATATATGTATAGAGTATAGAAGATTAACACTAAGTAATATTCAACTTAATTTTAAAAAAAAACCTAGACAAATTTTTGTAGTCCACGCGAGTGGAGCCGCGTCACAGCTAGTATTTTACATAATTCAGTTTACAAACATAAAACAAAATCAGAATCCCAACAGCCTCCATGCCTTTGATGTAACATCTTTCCAGCAACACGCTCACTTTTCACGTAATTAATATAATGTGTTTACATTTATCCCATATTCAAATATGTCGTTAATTACCAATTTATTCACCTGTTCCTTCCAATCAATACTGGGTTAGATTACCGACGAGGTCACCAGGAATTACGTATGCGAGCAAACGTGGCGGACGTTGCGATCTGCAGAGGGTTTTATCAGGGCATTCCTATTTCCCGCACCATTTCATTCCACCACTTCTCCATCTTTCCTTCATTTCACCCTCACCGGCGTTCATTCTTTCGCAGTTAATGCCGATCCAAATCTCCCACAAAATCTCCCTCTCTATTTATGTATTATCAGATTTTTATGGCCATAGAAATAAATGCATTATGATTTTTTTAATGTAATTATGGCGAGTAGTGTATTCCTGGCTGCGCCTTTACGGGAATAATTCGGATTATGCGTCAGAAATACTGATAACTCTTGCTTTTAGTGATGAAATATTGGAATTTTATAAGCATATATTTTAAATATTTTATTAAAAATTATATAGGGCCTCCGCATATCTATAGATTCATCATGCAAAAACTATTTCACTTATACATACATTTCCTGTTGTAATACGTGATTTAAACAACCATGTCATGAGGGCACTAAGTGTTGCATTTTAAACGCACGTAAAAATAACAGTCAAAAGAGTTTAATCATATCAAGTGACCACGGACTGAATTCTGTAGCCAGCATATCTGATGGCTTGTACACGCTGACATTAGGGTTGAAATCCATTTAGAAATTAATATTTTTATTTAATAGTACATTTAAAATTGTTGGCAGTCTGGGTGTTCGAAACGAGTCGGTGGAGAGGGACGGGAAGTATGCAACATGTGAAGGCAAAGTATGTACTCTGTGGCAAAGCGGTTAAGGGTCTTTACAATTCTGTAGCTGGGTTCTTAAAGCTTAAAGGCGTGTGGGAAGGTTTCGTAGATGACAGTGAACTACGTGATTTCAGTTTGAAATGGAGACGTGCTATACTTAATAGGGGTGTCAATACACATGAGTGTTATCGACACAGATGAATGCGACATGCAACACGACAGCAGTAGCAAGGGAAATAAAGTTACAGGTGATATGAAGGACAACAAGGTTCCACATACAAAGATGTTTGCTGGTACGAAGGTAAAGAAGTATGGCGAACCATGCAATAGTGCTACTGCTCACATACACGTGCATCTCGAGTGAAAGTGTTTCTTTCTCATTTGACGGCTGTGCTCATGATGATTTTAGTCCGACACGTTTTAAACAGGTTAGGATAGCGGGAAATCCAGCTGCCGGCCACTCACATTCACTCGGTTCAGCTGCTGTTTGAGCTATAGGTGGTTTTACTTAATATTGAATTACCTTCGCTTATGAAAGGGAAGTTCCTGCAGAGTTCATCACCCTTTCCCCTTCCCCTCCCTGTTTTGTTCGTAGCAATGTATGCATACACCAAAATACAGTGATCCAGCCGTTCATGTATCCAGAGTTTTGTCAAGGTCGTTGCTAACAGATTTAAAATAATTTTCGATGGTGGCTTAGGTTATACATTGTTTCATTTATAAACATGACATTTTTATTTACATTTTTAAACCCACCGTAATTATTTGGCAACGGTAAATTCAGCACGGAGAGTAGTACCGGATATATTGTAATATTATATACGACGTATTGAAAAATTTGTTTACGAGTGATGCGCGCTATGTTAACTTCAGGATGGGATTGGCACTAAAACGGTTAATTAAGGTTGCGAAAGATGTACTCAGAGAAAATTAGGAAGAGCGTTAGTGTTCGTAATTTATTTGCCATTGAGTGTATTTCTAGGCGTAGATTACGTGAAAGTATAATTTTATTTCACTGGAACTATCAAAAAGATTTTTTAAATAATTTTCTGTTTGATTTTACTCAAATGAGATTATTGCAATGCATTCTATAAAATGAAATATCCGCAAACAACCGTATACGTTATTCAGTTCATCTTGCATGTTTTAATTACTAATTTTTACATTGTTTTCCACTAATAATTAATATATATAAACCCTCCCATTTATCGCAAGAAGGCAAATAAAAAAGTCTAAAAAAAAAAATATATCCATTCGTTTTTATAGTGAAGATTGAAGCAGCAATAGACCCAGCTCAGAATTAGGCAACAACCAATAAAATGAAATTAGTACTGACAAAATCTTAGATGCGACAAATATCTAAACTCGAGCGAAAATAATGTTTTCCGAACAAAATTTTTTCATAAATAACCTTAACACATAAAATTGAGACCTATAATATTCAACTTAGTACCTACAATAAATTTTAATAATATTCTTGAAGTTTTCACGCACTTGATGATTCCTAGTTATAAAATTGTAATATACGTACGCTCGTTAATGTAAATTGTGCATTTTATTGGTGAGGAACTGCCTGGATCCAAGACGAAAAAGAAATGACCTCTGCTGCATTAAATGAGCAAATTCAGCGCTCAAGGTATCGTAATGAATTTCCCATTGCCAGCAACTTACAATGGTTTCTTTAGATGAACGCATGTGTTAAGGTTACCTGTTTTTTCCTCACCACAAACAGCTGGCAGAATTTTTGAGTGTGTACAATATCCAAGAAAGTCCGACTTGGTATACAGAATGTTCGGAAACTAAACGCCAAAACTGCGGGAGGTGATTCCTTATAAAAAAATTAAGTCGAAAATATATAAGACACTATACCCTTAAACAGATTATTAACGGAAATATGAGCCTGTAAAAATTGGGGTTTGAAAACGTATTTTTGCTGAATGCCTCGTACTTTCTGCCAGATGTAGGGATGGTGGCGGTGTACCCACAGTACGTCCCACGTGGTTTAATGGGACACGCCCATTTGACGCGCTATGGAGCTTGTGCTAGTGGAGGGCATGTCGTCGATGTGCTGACGTATCACTTCCTCAAGCCGAACAGTGCGCATAGACCGAGGACGGCCAGCATTACTCACGTGTCTCTGCAACATGGGAAGCATACATCACCTTTATGCTGAGGGCTTTCTAGGCGTTGTACAAGGCATTCGGCAAAAATAAATTTCCAAAACCCAATTTTCATAGGCTCATATCTAGAGACCTGAAAAATTCGCTGATTCATTTTGGGACAAGCTACAATTCAAAACACGTGTGTTTATATAACTTCAGCCATTGGTCCACACGATGTTTGACACCTCCTAGATAACGCTGGCCCAATCGTCGCCTTCCACTGTGACAGCAGACATCCAATGTGCAGTTGACATCAGCATATTTGTACATAAGAGTGTAGAGTTCAGCCTGCAGGTCGTTGAACTCACGAATTTTTCAGGTCTCTACTCATATCTCCTTTAATATTTCGTTTAGCTATACGGTGTCCTGTATAATTTCGACTTTATTTTTCATAAGAAATCACCTCCCGTAGTTTGGGCGTTTGATTTTCCGAACAGCCTGTACTGCCATAGGGAATGACTAATTGAGTTTAAATTACGTACACCACGTCTTGTTCGTACATTGCACACGAACTTTGTCATTTCCACAGGCGTTCGCAAATGCACGTTCGAGTACCAAAGTTGCATCTGTTCGTCAGTACACCTCATTAGAAATTAGCTGCGCAGTGTTTTCACGCTCGTGGGCGAGTCGAGTCGCGAAATAGCGCCGTGTTTTCCTCGCTGAATTCAAGCGACTGTTAACTGAGGAAGTCGCCTCTCTCTCTCAGTTTCCTGCGTTCTCGTCGACTCATTAAATTTCACCCGCCAGTACCTCTCCCCACCTCCTGCAACACTATCCAAACCACCCTCCTTCCTTTGCCCACTTTTATAGCTTCACAAGATGCCGACACGCCGGGAGTTCGCTAGAAAAAAAGTTATAATGTTTTTGATGTTATTGGCAATTTTGTAAATGAATTAAATTCCGAAACTGGGTGCAAATTCTCCAGTGTCGAAGCTGATTAGAAGAAAAACAACCAAGCATAAAACATTATCCTAATAAATATGTTCGACAAAAAAAATCAAGACTAAAAAAAATTAAAATAGTTTAATTAAAACTAAATTTCAATAAAATAACAACACTACAAATTAAAATGCAAACGAAGACATAATTACTACAAAAAATATTCACGACACAAATAATAATATACAAAAAATATACACATAAGATATAAAATTACAATTAGAAATTAAATATTATTTTATATGAAATAAAATTAATGCAATGTGGTACACTTTATATATGCCGAGAAAGCTTTCTGCACATACACGATTACAATGAGCCGTATCATAAAGATTACTTACTTTGTTTTGTATGTGCACGTTCGTTATGAACACGTTTCTCATCGTAAGCCGGGAGTTGGAGATGCAAACACAAATATGTTAAATACAAGGTGTTACAAAATCAAGAGTTAAGCGGCTTGCAAAGTTTATATCATCAATTTATGAGAGGTGAGCACGCTGCCCGACCTCTTGCTGTGGCAGAAGATAACATCACTGATGTTGACAACCACTTTAGAAGTATTTCCACTGCGCACTTCGCACGAGACATTACTACCTGTCATCGGAGTCGAGCATTAAGAAAGTGCATTCTCTTCACCTACAAAAGTATGAACCGGAACCAGTATCTCAGGACCCAGGCTGGCGTGGACATAAAACCTAAGGCGAGTTATGATTACAATTATCGTTATTTCACCGCAACGTGACGGTAACATAAGTTTTGGGAAACCACGCAGCGACACGTGTCAAACGCGCGATCGCTTGTGCAAATAAACACTTGCAGTGGGAGATGCAGAAGTAAAGCGTACAAAAGTAGAGAGGAACCTGCACCTCCTAAAGGCAGATATAGTGTATACGTCATTAAACGAGAAGACAGCTGAAGCGAAAGAAAACCCAGGTGTAGCGACTATTTGCTTCGATTTTGAACAAAACCTTCCAATACCTTCCATTCCATCACGTGATGTGTTTTATAGCAGGCAGCTATGGGTATATACAGTATGATTCTAAAATCATGGGACAAACATTGAGGGGTGGTAGAGCTCACTAAACCAAACATTTATTTTGTAGGAATATATGGGCGGAAGTGACGCGTTGAGGAACAAACAAAAAAAGCATAACACATTAACGGAAACATAAAATGTTCATTAGCAGCATACTTAACGTGTGATTCCGTACAGTAAATGTTAAAACAGTTGCTGGAAATGCATCCACCAACAGTCACGCATGATTGGCGACCTCTACATACGGCGTGATTGGCTGACAATGGTGGCGTGCGTGAAATACCCGGCGTATTTGAATCTGTTCGCCAATCACTCCACCGACGCTACCAAGCTTGCACTACTGTCGGTGGTAGCAATTTTGGGTAATTATTATAAACATTGCTGTAAAAAGGCATTTAGCGGCGACGTTGTAAATAAACACTGTGTCGCATTTCATGTGTTATTTTTGTGTTTGTGCCTCAAAGCGTCACTCCCGCCCATATATTCCTATACAATAATTGTTTGTTTTAGTGAGCTCTACCACCCCTCAATGTTTGTCTCATGATTTTAGAATCACCGTGTAGTTTTTGTATTCATGTCAGTAGCACGCAACGTAGTTATTTTTACATGTACGATGAAAGTACCGCAAAGAAAAGGACCAAACGAGATAATAAGTTTTCTTCGTCATTTTGTTATGAATACGTTATATAGTAATGTCAAACATGTAAATTTATTCTCTGACAGTTGCTGGGTGCAAAAACAAAAATCATGCAGTAACACAGTAATTATTTACCCTTTTACAGCAAGATAGATTTGAGACAGTAAACCACAGGTTCCCTGAGCCCGGGTACAATTTCTTTTCCTTGCGACCGCTCATTTGGGTTGGTAGAGAAATACATTGAAGAGCCAAAAAAAACTGGTAAAGGCGTGCGTATGCAAATAACAGAGGTATGGAACCAATCAGAGTAACGCGATGCGGTCGGCAGCTAGATCGGTTACTGCTGCTACAATGGCAGGTTATCAAGATTTAAGTGAGTTTGAACGTGGTGTTATAGTCGG
>NQII01003751.1:0-51965 GCA_002778355.1 Clitarchus hookeri | reverse complement strand
TCAAGCCTCCACGCCGACAGTCTGCGCTCGCCTGTCAAGCCACGCAGCCGCGTCGGTACCAACGTCCACGACGACCAACGTCGAACGGGTCACCAACAAGTTAAGCCTCAGCTCCTTCGTCGATCCATCCCCGTGTCAGGACGTGCAATTTCCTGCGCTGATGTTAATGCTGGATGTGAGGTGTTCCAGTACCGTCACAGGCGACGTGTATGTTTGTTTATAAACAGCCAAGACGTTCACCTCAAACATGTTCCGAACTGCTGAAGGTATCTACATACTGATTTCGAATTCGTAAATGGCTCTACGAGACTCACAAGAAACGGCATATGTTTATTCCGAGATGAAATTAATTACTGAGGTAACGATATCAACTCTCATTTTTTTTAATGGGAATGTACTGATTTCTCCCAATAGCATAACATGTTATTGAACGGCGAGTTCAGCGATGTGATTGTTTTGAAAATCCAAAGAACTCTTTTTGAGATGTAATGGGGTTTTCATAGTTGCATGCATTTGACTGTAGCTGGGTAGGTTGCGTCATCCGCTGGGATATGTGAAGCTGAGAGTTCTTACACGTACCTCACCGCACACTATTGCTCGGTGAATTTAAGTAATCAAGCTACGTTAAACACACGTTTTATTTGTCTGTAACATCAACAACACCAACAATCAACCTTTCGCGTGCGTTCGGTACCTGTGTTACCGTTTCACTAGTGCGTGCCTCACCTGTGTAGGAGCTTACTGAACTCGCCGCTTAACAACATGTTATGCTATTGGGAGAAATGAGTATATAGTTAATTTAAAAAAAGCAAAGTTGACATTGTTGTATTAATAAGTAATTACATCTCGTAACAGATGTAGATGTTGTCTTATGAGCCCCTTGGTGCCATTTACGAACTATATATCATAATGTCGATACCTTCAGCGGTTCAGAAGATATTTCGAGTGAAAATCTTAGCTGAATTATCCTGTATACACAGGCGAATACACATATAAAAACACTCAAGAAGATGCAAAACAGTAATGACAAAAAAAAAACTGTTAACCAATAAAACTGATTTTCCTTTCTCATTTTCTACAACCACTCCTTGAAAAGTTTTTCATTTAATTTGCCAATAAATCAGTTTTTCAAAAATTGGAAATAGTAAGAAAATTGCACAACAATGTTAGGGAATTGAATCAAGTGTTTCGCGATATTTTGTCGATAAGTGTGAACAGCATCAAAAATGGTTTTGTGTTACTTGTATTTCACCCGTGAACTATTTATTGCTACTTAAGATAACTCAGTAACGATTATTACAAACTTTTAGTTAACATTCACTTGTTAGTTAATGTGAAATTTTGTAAGCTAATTTTGATCTACTTGGAAATATCCCATCTACTTGAAACATTGCACACAAATGCAGTTCTGATGCCTGTTAATTTTTTTATATGCCAGGAAAGACTATTAACTGAGGAATTAGTCTCTTCCGAATCAAGTGGAAAAAAACTAGCTATGTGTTTCTTCTGTAAATTAAATTCGAAGCGAAACGATACAGACTTCGTTAAATACACTGCTGGTCATTAAAATTGCAACACCAAGAATGAAGTGAGATACCACAACCAGATTTATTCGACAGACTACACGTCACACACAGGTGACATCATTAATCTTGCAGCTTTCTATGGCCTACAGAACATGGGGAAATCAGTACTGTGCGGCCCCACCATGGCCGGCAATAACCACTGCTCCACGACGCGGCATTGAGAAGAAGAGACTTGGGATGTCCGTCTGGGGTATCCCCGCTCATGCTGCTTTGATGTGTGCTCAAAGATCATCCGTTTCGGCCGTGGGTGTCCTGCGGCAGGCCAGTCGTCGTACGTTCACGGACCACACATTTTCGATGGGTGAGATATCCGGGGAACGCGTAGGCCAAGCAGACCATGTGACATGGCAGTCATCCAGGAACCGTCGGACGATGTGTTCGGGCCCCCAGGCTGGCCCTGAACGTAGGGGACAACAACCTGCATGAATACCTCCACGATGTAACTATTGCTGGTCAGTGTACCAGTGACGTGCACTAGTTGCGAGCGGGACTGGAACCCGACGGCACCCCACGCCATTACTCCCGGGTCTGGGACGGTACGATGGCGCATAATGAAGGACTCGGCCAGGCGTGCAACATGGACACGACCATCGCGGTGTTGCAAGCAGAAGCGTGATTCGTCGGGAAATAAGATGACATGCAATTCGTCCCTCCAGGCCCGGCGTTCCGCGCACAATTGAAGCCGCAGGTGCCTAAGGTGAGTGGTCAGGGACAGCAACAGTAATGGGCGCCTGGGCATGGCGTCCTGATGTTGCAGGCAGCGACGTACCGTGCGTGGAGACACAGATTGATGTGTCATATGCCTGAAATATTGAGCGAGGGCGTTTGATGTGGCCGTTAAAAGTACGTAATCTCGCTATGAGCACACGAGGTCTCTATCTCTTTAGTAAAAAAAAAGCGAGACAATTTTTTTACAGTAATAAAATCATTATCAACACTCCATAAATGACAGTAATTTAGGCTGGTTAAAAAACTTGCTTTATTTCTTAGTGCATCAAAAAAAATTGGTTTAAAAAAAATATGTACAATATTTTTTACTGAGCTGTAGTCACGCTACTAGAGAGACATCAGTAGTTTGGATAGTGTCATCGCGGGTATAACATAGCAAATGGCTGTTGATGGTGCCACGGACCTCAGTCCGAAACATGCGGCAGCAGACGCCGCTTTCAAAAACTCCAGCTTCCACTTTTAGCAAACTCCCAAACAATGGAACTTCAAATATAGCAGAAAAGTTACTGCTATCAGGGGACCGTGAATGCAACAACCTGAAGAAAAAAAAAAAAAAAAAAAAAAGGAGGGGAGGTGGTTCGCGACAGAGTATGCCCCGATTTCAACTTTCTACAAAAATATTTCTTTTTTGGTAAATATGCAAGTTGATGTAGGATTTAAATGTTAGGCAAAGAAAACCGAGAAAAATTCAAGATTAGTTTAATAATGTATAAAAATGTTCAGTAAAATATTAGTGTTAAAATGTTTACATGACTTAAGTTCTTATGGTTCCTTTATAATTACAAGAAGTCGCTTCCCTCCCCCTGTATTTGTGAAGTCTTCTAGATCTCTACTTGAGAACTTCAGAAAAACAATATTCTATAAATCATAATTGTGCTGGTTTTCCACTCCCTCGAAGCACGAACCATTCCAATTTATTCCATGTGCTGTGATAGGTCCATTTTTAAATACGCCATACCCCGCGAGCCCGCAACGCCGGCAGGGAAGTAGTACGTATAGGCTATTCACGGTAAAGTGAGCACTTTTTAAGGCCATGCAAAATTTTTCCTTTCTGTCAATTTTTATTTTTTCGCCACTTTTTATAATAAACACTGCCATATGACAAATAAACACAGAGTATACATTTCACCCTAATCAAAAGTTAACGTCTGAGGCTGCAATGAGGTGTATTTTTTAGAAGTTAAAGCCTGTTGGGAGGGCCTTAAAAAGGGACCACTTTACCGTGAACAGCCTGCCTCGAAGCGCGTCTGTCTGGTGACGCATGTCCCGTGAACTCTTGACAGTCGGCTCATTTCTCAGTCGACATCAGCCAAGGCGAAGCTGGCATCGGCCAAGGCGAAGCTGACATCGGCCAAGGCGAAGCTGCCCACACGTCGTAGGTGAAAAATATGCAGGTGTTTATTCGCGTGGTGTGACTGCCGCCACATCGGTAAAGAGAGGACGTTTGAAATCATTCTTCAAAAGTAACGCCGCCCACAACTTCATATATGTTACATCATACACTGGCATGCAGCATCCCAGTTGAGTGAGTGAAGAGATTTGAGCGGCTTTTCGCAGCGAGGTCTCGACAGCCGATGAGGGCGATTGAGGTGAACGCGGAACAGTGCCGGAACGAAGGGTCGGGGGGAAACGGGAGATCCCCGAGAAACCCCGCTGACTAGCGGCATCGTCCAGCACGATTCCCACATGCGAATATCCGTGAGCGACCCGGTTCGCCTAGGTGGGGGAGGCGAGCAGGCTAACCGCTTGGCCACCGCGGTCCCCATTCCAGTTGAGTTGCAAGTCATTAATAAAAAGTATTCCAAGACTTGTTTTTCCGAACTTTAGAAATTTCCTTATATTTGTGGGTATTTTTACGAAAATACACAGTAAATATACTGCAACGGAATCCATAAAACGGATCTGAGCTCCATAAATACAAAACACGAAAACTCTCCGTACTTTCTCTATCTTCGACTTTCAGGAAGCAAACAATGCCGAGTTTACACAAAGCGTTCTTCTCCAATGTAACCAGAAAATTATCGTTTCTGCGGCAGTTGGGATATCAACGCAACTTAGTCCTATTCCTTCAAACGTCAAAAAGGAGCATCATGCAAGTGTAATTGTGAGAAACATTTAAAATGCACTCAAGTTTCTAGAAGCGGAAAAACTGTTACATGAAGGCCTTTGGTGTGTGGTTAGGGCCAAGGGCCTTTTGAACTTTCAACGCAAACAAAAATTCTCAGTCAAAAATGTATCTCTTCCGAATTTCAGTTTTGTGCACCAACATCTTCATAACAAAAATGAGAGATTTTTTCGTTAATATTTTTATTATAAATATAAGTAAAGTAAATTTAACTAGAAAATTTACGTATTTGATTCACGGGACGTTCTGTGAAATTTACGGAAAGTCCGTTGTCGAAAGTAAGTTTACGAAGGGTTTACGGGGAGCCCTGAAAAATTCTCACCAGCAGTTTTTCGTAAAATGAAGGACCATTTTTTTAATAGTGTAGTGAGAGTTTAAAATGCTAATTTTTGGCTACTGAGGTCTGTAAAAGCATACTTCGAGTATGCCAGACCCATTGTGTGCAGTCATTCCTTGTAAAGCAAATGTGTACATGAAACTTGAAAGTACAAAACTCTCTCCAGCTGTAGTAACTTGCTTCACGAAATGTTGATCATCTTTCATAAAGTCACAATCGAATGATCCAATGTTCACACAAGTGCCCGAATTTGCGTAATTATTATTAATACACTTGCTTTCCTAAAAATGTCCTCGGTTTCGCTTGGATTACGCACGAACAAAACGAGACTGTCCACGACAATGTTAATCAAACATATAGCGGAAGGATACAAAAAAATTAGAAAATTATATCCTAAGCAGGGCTTTCAGAGTGACAAATTGATCGTTAACAGCCCATAAGTGCGAGGTTCCTATTACTATGTGGAAGGGTATGACCGTACGTACTCTGTTAAAAACAATCCGTTATTTAACGGGAAAGTGCTGGTAAATAAATACCGTTTAAAACGATCATATATTAATTTAATTCAATTACTTTGATTCAATCTATTGAACTAAAAATAGCCACTTCATTTGCTTTCAATAAATTGCATACAATAAGTTTTCATGTCTCCACATAAAAATTTATCTCAAATTTTTTAATGAAACATGTTTTAAAATAGCAGAAGTAAATTTTTATAAGTACGTTTTATAAGTTACGTCTCATGCACGGCACGAAAATAATTGGTTAAACCACAATAAATTTTCTTCATATTATCGTACATGTTATTGATTAGAAAAATGCTTCCTTATTTGTAACAACTTTAAATTTGTGCATACGACTCAATTATTATGAGATCACTTCCATAAAAATTATCAGAAAAGCTGTGATAAAGAAAATATCTAATATGTTACAAACGAAAACTTTGAAGGAAAAAGAGTCATTCAAAAAATTTAAAGAGAAAATTACGATGATTATAACGTTCGTATGACGCCATATATTCAATGAACTGAATTAGATAAAAATCTAAGTTAATTTAAAGAAGAAATTTTTTAATTTGCTAGTTACTTTTTTCTGCACTTCAGGTTTAAAAAACCAATTACAAAGAAAAATTTTTTATTTTTACTATACAGTTGTTTTACTGTGTAAAAAAATTAATATTCCTTTGGTGCGAATTTTAAACATGAACAAAAATATTTGAAATCCGACTACGTTAGGTATAAATATGTTATCTCAACTGATTTATAGTAATATTTAAGTGTTATTAGTGTTGCGAAATGTTGGAAGTGCCTGGTGTTGATGCTCGAATGAATAGGACTAAATGGCACGGATATCGTAAATGTGTCAGAAATGATAATTTTCTGTTTACAGCGGCGGAAATAGTTTCGTGTGGCATCGACGTTCTCCATTCCCGAAACCCGAATTTATGGGAAATACGCAGATGTTCCGTGTTTAGTATTTACAAAGCTTAGATCCGTTTTTTGCCATCACGGATAGCGTTTGAGTAAATTAAATGTACATTTCCGTAAATCGGCGTGGGGGTGTGGGGGTGATTGGAGTTTTGTTGTGTGGTCTATTCGCTGTTACGACTAATTTTTCGTGAAATCACAGGGAAAGTATCGGTAGACCTAAAGAAACATCCAGTAATATTCGTAAAATTACGGACACAATTTCTTAACAGAATTCCGCAAAATTCAGAAAACTTTCTGCAAAATTACGGAATCTCTCAAAAAAAAAAAAATTAACTACCTCTTTGGTATATTTATGGCCTGTAAAGAGAGATCACGAAAAAGTTGTTAACTTTCTACGGGCGTTTGAACGGCGTTTTGAACAATTCAGAAATACTAAAAAACTAAGTTTTCGAGCAATATTTGAGTATGAGTCAGTAAATTCGTTCTCCACGATTGTTATCTCGCCATTACCACATCTCGACTGCGGAAACGAGTGTTGACATGTTAGTACCAACATAAAGGACAAAAAAATTCTCAGTTTCTTGTGTTACTAACAGTGGAAGGTGCCACATCTTGGTGTTTTAAGCGGCGCGAAGGACCAAATTGAATTGCAGGGGTGAACAAAGCTTCGTAGCCTGGGCATCGCTCGTTCCTGAAACCAAGGCTGTTGTAAGCACGGGGAGGTTCCATATTTCGTACGTAGCTCAAATCCATTTTATGCCAACACGTAGGACATTTACGTATATGTACCTGTATTATTCCTTTAAATTTTCCCTTAACATACGAACATTTTTGTACTTAACTGTAAGAGCTGGAATTACCTGCTCTGAAAAGACGTGATCTCTATCCCTCGCCGATGCGGTCTATTTGCTGAAGGGTCTAAGGTCTAAAAGCGCTTTAGTAAAATATAGAAATACCTAATAAAATGAGCAATCAAATAAAACGAAGATAAACAACAGATACTTACTCTAAAATTCCGTCACGGCATTTTAAAATTAAAATTCCTTGGATAGAAACAGTATCACGAAATTGCCCTCCACTACGCGCGTGTTTATATTACAGCATTTTTTAAAATTTCCGCGTTATTTCAACAAACTTCATACACTGGTAATCCTGACTTTGACTTTGTTGTTTTCAACAATCAAGAGCGCTTATTTAGAAAAAATAACGGATGCCCTTTGGACGTTTAAGGCGACATGTCGTATTTTGATTTAAACAAGTCTTTGTGTGTTGATATTAAACTCACTAATTAATAGCTTCTTTAGTTGTCTTTCTCAAATGATAGTGCAAACGGGAAAATAAGGCTTGTGGGAAGTATTACTATATTACCATTATCACCATACTTATAGTAGTTAATAGTGTTTTAATTTTGTCAGGGCGCCAAATGCAGGAAGACAGGCTGGGGAAAAGGTTGGGCTTAAAACTTTAAAATATGATCACTTACGTCTTAAACAGGAAAGAACATGCTAGGGGTTTCTCGGGATCCACAAAATTGAACCTCGTGATCCGATACGTAAACGCCTCGGCTGCCTTGGAGGTGCAATGCCACCTCGTAAAGACTTCTTGTCCGAAATTTTGGCCGCTTTAGACCTCACTGAAAAAAAAATCCATGTCGAGTTAACTCAGTGTAAGGTCATGTGACAGCGTCCGCCACATGTGTCTTCTAAAATGGACTCTCTACGTGGTCGCCTTTGAGAACATGAATCCCAATATTGTAGTGCAAAAAATTCTGTTAAGTTATTAGCTCGTGAGCAGGGACGTCGCGATATCCAATTCTACCGATATTTCTATCGACATTTCCTAAGATATTAAATGAATAAATAAATTGGTAATAGTGATACAAAATAGCGATAATAACAAAGTATCTTCTACTTAGGGATGTTTCATTATCGTAAAGTATCGACATTTCATAAGATATTAAAATTAATAAATAAATTGGTAAAAGTGATACAAAATAGCGATAATAACAAAGTATCTTCTACTTAGGGATGTTTAATTATCGTAAAGTATCGATATTTCATAAGATATTAAAATGAATAAATAAATTGGTAACAGTGATACAAAATAACGATAATAACAAACATCAAAAAATAAATACCATGATACTTTTTTGATCGCTTTTAAAAACTAACTTTGCAGAAAGTTATCTGAATATTTTTTGTTATATCTCAATTTCTTATTTTTTAATCTAAGCATAAATTACTAGCGCTGAAAATCTGTTGCTCTGAGGAGTTGCAATTGCTCAAACGTTGGGGACGCCTGCAAGGTCTGCGTCGTACGACCACGCAACACAAAAGTGTAACTGGTTGCCAACAAAAGATTGGTAAGGGGTTTATTCTAAGTAGACGTGGCGTTGCAACAACTACTGCCATCTGCCTCGTTAACGAGGTACGACAAGAGGTTACAGAGCTGCTGCCTTACTTTAGAACACAGATCTCAGTAGCATCGTTTGCGACATCCAAAACTAATTTTTCTTTACCAGAAATCCAACCCTTTTTTATTTTTAAAGAACAGTTTTCCGTACAAAAAATAACTGGAGCGATTTTACAAAATCATAGAAAATAAATGACGTACTAAACTATGTTCAATGCTAAACTTTGCTACAAGAATCTGGAATTAATACAATTAACGTTTCGTCTACAATTGACTAGGCGTTACCATAAAGCGGTAGAGTAAGTCATGGATACATGATGAATATTAGATGTGTTTATAACCCACATGGGACATTACAGCAAAGTTAATCGCTAAAAGGAAACGCGTTAAAAGTAAATCAGCAATGGCAAAATTAATACAGCTATACCCACTTACAAAATCACCCAGCCTCCCCCTGCAACTCAAACTACTAATACACATTTCTTTAGTCAGATCGGCCTTAATGTACAGTAACGAAATCTGGGGAAATGCCGCCAAAGTATTAATTCAATCACTGAAAATAGTTTAAAATAATTTCTTAAGAGTACTGGGAAACGCTCATCATTACACACGAAATTTATATATGCTCGAAGCTTTAAATGTACCTCTAATTGGCAACAAAATAATTTTACAAACAAATCCAGTAATTCAGCAAGCAGAAAACTTGCAAAATACCTCCCGGACACTAACACTCGACTAAAACGTCCTAAAATGCCCCGTTTACAAACTTAAATAATTATGAAACGCAAGAACGACACATTAAACCCCCCGGCCGGCCGAAAAACCTTCCGCAACTACGAATTGTTATGGTGCAGTGGGCGGGGCCTGCGATATGCAAATGATGTCCTTCGGGAGGCTGATGTAGGTACACCAACTACACTGGTTAACCATAGTTTCAACCAGAGCTGGCAACAGTCCTGGTACAGTATAATAAGAGCGAGGACGGACCCTCACTTGCAGTGCAGTAAGGACTGACGATGAACAAGCTGGGTTGTCGATGAGCAGCGACTCGGGTTGTAGGGACTCACCGGTGCACTACATGCGAGTTCAACTAGACACTTGCAAACAACACTACAACATGTTCTACATACATCACGAAACTACAACACTTCATTCGGGAGACTGGTGGGGAGCTTCTCTCCCTCGCCTATAACACCCACACGTGAATTTACTAAGATAGCAACAGTGGCTAGCAGCTATAAATACGGGCCCGGAGCCCAGCTAAAACGTATACACAGAAGCCCGCCGCCGGATCAATGATTTGACCCAAGTCTGTCAGGCTGCAACTATATTTGCAAACACACGTAACGAGTTATGGGAACTTCGGTTCCCGGTCTCACGACAGCACGGCCTTCCGGGGGCACGTGAGAGATCAGCGGCGACCTCAGAGCTTGTTCTACTCTGCCGCCGCCTTTTCTGCTGGTACTTCTGCTCAGATCATCTGCTCAGCTTCAGCCTGCCTGCAGTTCACTTCAACGAGAATTACGACAACTTGATCCAGTCACTCACACTGAGCAATGGGGGCGATTTTGCTGTGAGTTGTGGAAAACGTAACGTTTCTGTGTTTGCGGTGGGGTTTTTAACTGTTTCGTGGTTTTTGAAGTTATGCTTCTTTTGGCGCGTTGAGGGTAAAAGTTTAGTTCGCAACGGAAGTTGCGCGCGCACAGTGTAACGAAATTTGACAGTGAACGTGGTAGGGGTATGACCCAACGCGCATGTGCGTATAGTTGCGCGCGCAAAACAGTGAACGTAAACGTATGACCCAACGCGCATGCGCGTATCGTCTGGCTACATGCAAACGCAAGGTACACAACATAACGCGTGGTTATATTTAAAACCAACAGAAAATCAGTTCATGTAATAAGGAAATTGAAAAAAACATTTCATTGATATAGTTTGAATTCAATTGTGATACGGGACGAGATCTGAATGAATATGAGCGTGAAATGGTAACATATGTAATAAAATTTTATTCAAGTCACGCCAAAGAAGTATACCTACTAACGCGCGTACATAAGTACACGCACCCATATTTTTTGTGTGGCAAGTATGTGTGGGTGTGTGTTCGCTCGCGTGTGCAGTAGTTACTGTTCGGTTGCCGTTCTTAATTATGTTCGGCTGTAACTATGGCATCACGTCTGCTGCGCCTCTTGTTTTTAAAGAATCGCGATTGTCTTCGTGTGTCGCCCAAGTTTAATTGAACTTTCTGGTAATTTTCCGTTTCCGCGACTCATTCGTAAGGAAATCGTTTTTATGGTTTTAAAATGTTGTATTTTATCGGTAGGAGACTTAGTGAGTCGCCACTGCCTCCCACCGTAGTATTTTTATTGTAACTTTTAATATATTTTTATAGGATTGGATGCTTTGCTGGGCCGTGGGTGACTGTCCTCCTTCCTTACCTACTTAATTGAATTATTAGAGTTCAGAAATAATTGCTGTGAAACAAGTATAAATAATTATATTTTAAATCATTCTGTATTGGCATGTGCGGGAGCCTGTAATAAATAATTTTTTTTGTTGGTGCTCCAAGGGTAAAGTTTTATATTGACTGTCACGTGATTGAAAGTTTTGTATTTGTATTAATATTGCTCTTTTCATACGCATATATATGTCTTTTCCAATGTATTCTTCCCTTCAGTATTATTGTACAGAAATTACAATAAAAGGGCGTTAAATTCTGGCTTGTCTCATGCCAATTATTTGTGATTCGTCACAGCCATACATTTTTTTTTTTTCTGTTTAGTTATACGAAACA
Organism: Clitarchus hookeri; assembly: GCA_002778355.1. Lineage (NCBI taxonomy): Eukaryota > Metazoa > Arthropoda > Insecta > Phasmatodea > Phasmatidae > Clitarchus > Clitarchus hookeri. Next base: position 40,552 of record NQII01003751.1, on the reverse strand, counting down.
GATTTAATATAAGCAGCGTTTCAAAATAATTTTGTGTGACTGCAACGTCTGCAAAATCAGTTAAAAAATATTTTTATAAATTAAGAAAACAAATTTTAATATTTATCCATAATAATCACTCCTTTTATTTTCTACCTTTTACAGTCAGTTGTAAACATATCAGGTTTTTTTTAATGGTTACGTTTTGTATTCAGTCGATTGTAGACGAGGCTTTTAGCGTATGGTGTAAGCTTTACCATAGTCTTTTCGTGGTTTCTTTACCCTTTTTGACTCAAACCTTTGAAAAATCATCTTATGAATGATGTGTTTAGTTGTTTCCTAAATTTGTCATAACACAAATTGTCGTGTGCCGGTTTAGGGATTATAGCACGGCATTGGCTCACATCCATCACCCCCTCACACCACCCCCGCCTAGCGCACTTNGTGCCGGTTTAGGGATTATAGCACGGCATTGGCTCACATCCATCACCCCCTCACACCACCCCCGCCTAGCGCACTTAGCTGGCGCCTACGAGACGGCACGTGGAACCAGGGCAGGTGGAAAATTTCGGGACACGTGGAGCTGAAGCGAAGGCCTCCCCCCCACACCCCCTTCATCTTCGTACGTCTCTAGCCGCCGGGAGATCTGTTGAGAGTGCAGGGCTTTCTTGAGTCATCAGCAAATAATCCGGTGTAGTTCGCCTGAACGCAGTAAATACGCACCGCGGCAGAAATACCTGACGAGATGTATTAGTGCCGAGGTATTACCCCCGCCCCGCCCCTCCAAACCTTCAGATACGAGGACACGTGTGTTGGACGGCTTGTTAGGCGTTCTTCCACTTCACCCCTCTTACCCCCTTCCCTCCCCTAAAATGCGCCACGTGCCGCCGATTCAGGGCAGCGGCTGGCGTGTATAAAAACCCCTTTCCAAGAATAGGAGGGAGTCAGTAATATCGGGTACGTCAGGCAGTCATATCGGGGCAGTTGTTAGTTCATCTCCACCGCCGAGAGACGTCAGTTCGAGCAGAGAGTAAGTCAGTACAACAGTTACTAAGGCCGGGATATCGGAACCCGGCCACGTCCGTCAGCCGCATCATTAAGGGGTCAGTCATATAAAGACAGTTGATCATCACCGGGCCGCGGGGAGAGTTGCGTGAGTACGAGTCCGAACAGCAGTCCAGGAAGAAGCAGCACAGGGGGCCTGCATCCAAGGCCTACCACTTCGCTGCAACTTATCCCCAGATGACAGCCCTACCCACACTCACCGATGAGTTAAGTATAAAATTCGTCGCCTAAAGAAGCCCCACTCAACCACGAATTCGCCCCGTGAGTACGAGTAGCCAAAGTACTACAGTACCACACCTCTCAAGTTTTGATGTTGTGTATTTGTGAATATATATGAGACAATATATTCGTACTTCAAAATACAACAGTAATAGTCTACCTCATTAACAAACCCGCAACCCCCACGCACCTTATAGTCGGTGCCTGGGGGACATTAACTCTGACCATATCAGCCGCCATGTCTTCGACAGTGGCGGTACCTGCGTCAAAATGTTTACTACTTCTGTTAACACAAAAGTATCTTATCTTGTGTTATATTGGCCCTTTTCTTATATTTGATTTATAAATTATATTGTTTCATTTGAAATCGGTAGGAATAAAAGCAGTGAAAATATAAGCATTTTGGTAATGGCTAGTAAGAAATAATTCTCATGCAAAATATTATTAAACTGGGTGCGTGTAAATGCGGTGTGTTATTCCTTAGGTGCAATTGTCTATAACTGTGTAAGCTTTGTTTGCATTACGCGGAGGAATAAATAGCTTGAAAGAAGAAATTGAACAGGGCTTCGGAGAAGTTGGAAGTAACCCTGAATGGACTATAGACAAGAAAGGTTACGGTTTCCAAATTCGCCGTAAATATAATGACAATTGTTTCGTGGCTCCGTTCGAAAACGAGGAAACCAGAATAGTTTTGCTTCGGTGAAATGACGAAACAGTAAGTGACTGACTGAGAACTCAGTAAGACGTCATATGTATGTTCCAATGAAGCGATACCCGACATCGAAGAGAAATTTGATGTTCGTAGAAAACAAGTGTGTGAGTATGTATCTGTCCCATTTCATTCAATACTCCAGCAGGAGTTTCAATTAAGTTTGGATAATAACTTATGTACTTTGGCACATTAAATATTCATAATGTGTTTTATACCTGTTGATTATACTATCCGAGTTAAATTCCTAATTAAATGGATAAATAAATACCAATAAAGGAAACGTATAAATTTATTTCATCATTTAATTTTTAAATTTTGTAACAAGTCACCTTGGACGTATCCGTCTTAGTGAATGATGGAGGATCCTAATAAAAATTAAAATGAATTATTTGAATTAATAATTAATTATCATTGATATAAAATAAACGCAGCTATTATTTATAACGTTAAACTGTCTATCTCTGCTATTAACACTTAATATTCCTATCAGTGTCCGTACTATTTATGCCAACCTCAAATCTAAATAATGTCCCAACAGCTGTCTTTATATTAGCTACTGACAGTATATCCTCATGTATCAGCTACACATATAACGCTCAAAACGTCCTATGCCACACATTAACACAATGCTACATGTCTGCCACTCACTAATCAAGTTCCACTACCCCATAGTTCAACCGATCAGCCTCACTTTGTTCCCGATTCTCGCAGACTTCACACTCAGGCCTCTTCGTCGCCGCCTGTCGTTCCGATGCGTGGTACCGCTCAGCTGGCGCTAACGCCCGTACAAGACTACGTGTTCTCTACACGGAGACACGCTGCGGCTTATGCAGCAGAGTAGATATGGTCCAGAAAGTTCTTCTCGGCTCGAGTCGCGCCGAGAGGTGGGGAGGTAACGACCAGAAAATTCGCGCAGCGACTACCCAAGAAATTCAAACTATCAAGGACGTGACTAACATCGTTTCCGAAATATTTACGGTGGTCCATGTGATCAGTACCGCAACTACGTGCTCCNCCCCCCCACATACTCTGAGCTAAACTTCACTACTTACTAACTTGTATCGTATATATTCTATGGAATGGTTTTCACAAACGTTTTTGATCACTACCAATTTTTTGTTTGTCGGAGTGCATTGCTGAGGTAAAGTAAGAGACGAAATGTTTTCGGTATACAAATCTTTTCGTGGTGAATTGTTTAGCATCGTTCTTTTCAATATGTTACAGCTTACGTAAAGAAGACCGCGTAATTATGTCGGCTCTCTGTATTGTGTGGTTTGCAGCATGTGTACGCGTAATTAAAAAGTTCTTTAATTACGGTATCAGGCACAGCCACTGTAATGGACACACGTCCATGCTAATTGAACACACTGTGGTGGTGTGGTTTATTTGGATTTTACTGAAGTTTATAGTTATTCATGGAACTTCTACTCAGTTGTCCTGAATGAATTACATTTTCTCTCAAATGGCCCTGACGAAATCACGTTTTATTTCAAAAAACCAGTTAGTGTATAATTATTGCTACTTTGTTTACAAGGAATGAACCACAGATTCAAATGTTTAGGAAAAAAATTCTTGGTAAGTTAACAATTTTTTTTTTGTTTTTAATTTTTAGGACATGAAATTAACCTTGCACACTTTAAATGACAGTGAATGATCAAGTGGCAGGCTGAACTCTAAAATTCTTTAACTACAGTAGCTTAACTCCTGCTGTTGGGTAACAAGTTGGGCACGCCTATAAGTGCGCTTAAGAATCAATCAATAAAGTTCAACAAAAGAATATCCAATCGTGTAACGTAGCGACAAAGAAGACCCCATAGAAAGGACAGTGGCCAATTAAATCGTGGTTTACGCACAGGTACAGCTTTACATGGTTGTCACCATTGTAAACTCTGCTTAGGACATACACGTAACCATTTCTTATCCTTTCGCCACGTGTAGATCCAACGTTGCAATGGACCGTGTCACTTTATTCGTGCGATAATTGTTTGAAACTGTGAAACCAATAGAAATGTAAATACGTGACTTTTTTGCCAATTCTTAGGCGTACGTACATAAAATAAAAAGAAAAGCATTTCAGTTAACGTAATTTTCAAAAAAAATTAATGAGTCGCACTTTAAATGCGATGGTAACGGGGAACTATTTGTCGTATCTCGCTGCCAACTTAATTTGGGGAATGTCACTATGTGTGTCAGGCAATGCAAGCACAGTAGGACCAGGGATTTTTTTCTTTCAAAAAACTATTTTAAAGCACTTAACCGTAGAGGTTATTGAAGGCCAGTCTGCCTCAAGAGAATTACGCAAACCTCGCACAAGTTTAGTGAGGAAATATTTGATAACCAACACACGACTCATGTGCTTTGGAGCCCACTGTATTGAAAAAGTCTCGTTAACTTCAGGCTCGTACACAGAACAGTGCGTCGTTAACCAAAAATTTAGTCTTTGCGAAACCGGTAACAGATGTGCATACAATTGAGCGGCGTCAGAGATGAACGTTCTATTTCGTACTGCCTTCTGAACTCCGACAACACAAGCGATTTGAAAACAAAATGGTTTGATTGGAGAGCGTAAATAACTTATGGATATAGGATGTTCGTCTATTGCGTTTATTTCAAATACGTGATTAATTCTACATAGTAGTGTCAAAATGAGATAGTTTCTACAATGTAATTTGACGTCAGCTTGGTCCAAATGGCAGGAACGGCAGACCTCAATTCTTGAAGTATGTGATACAGGCAGTCATCCTGTAAAAACACGACCAAAATTTTTTTTACCAGTTTGTTAATATCAGAAACACGTAACGTTACATGATTTCAGTGGTGTTAGGCATTAATTTTCAAAACGGCGACCATATAAATGCTTTGATCCGTTTAACATATCAATTTTAAAATTTAACCAAATTCAATCAAAATTAAAGTCTCATATGGTAACATCGCCTACCACAGTATTAGGCCTACTTGCCTGCGATATATTGCTGACTTTTATGAATTAATTCCATATTTAAATTTTTTTTTCTTTTTTGTTTTTTTTTTCAAGCTCATATAAGGTCACAGTTACAACATCAAGGTCATGGGCCAAGGCCAAGGTCACCTGACCTGGGTCCAACATGGTGATGTCATAACATGGTAACTGGTCTGTTCCAGTTCCTCGTCCCCTCAAATTCCAAACGTAAAAATTTTTAATTTAGAATTCGGGCTTTTATTGCCAGGGACTAAAACCGGGCATTTTGAAAACTTAACAACCTAGGCCTGGAGGACTGTTGCTTCATCTGCGAAAAGGCGTGACTTATAAATTAATAAGTTATACCATATAAGGTGTCGCCAGGTATCATTGCAGTGATGATCGCAGGCAGATAAAAACAAATATGTAGTGGAGCTGAATTTTTTTTTATTTAATAACTTTTCGTTGAGAAATTAAAAAAAAAGTAAAGGAGTCACTTTTACACATTTATAACATTAAGAAGATTAAAAGTACAGTAAAATAATAAAGTGTCTTAAAAACCCAGCTGATATTTGCACTAATGACGTGTGTGGTTCATTACTTCTAAGAATTACACATATTCGAAGTGTCACTTATGGCCTGTGACGACATAAAAAAACTCATCTCAAGGTGGTTTTTCAGGAATGTGATCTATTGTTAACAAATAACTGTAGGTATTTTCATAAATGAAGAGGTCAAGTTTCACAGATGTATTTTCTCATATCTGCAATAGTACACAATTTAAGTGCGTTACATCTCTATCAGATGTAAAAACGCTGACATTACTTTAAAGTATGTATTTTTTACTGAAAAAATTGTTTTTGTAATCAATTTGATTTTTTTTTTCAATGAGCGTTACTGGTGTACCTGAGACATATCCTCAGTTTGTTCACTGCGTATTCACTATTTTGTTTTAGTATAAATTGACACTTGTTTCTTACTTACTATTGACTCTCAGCTTTGGTAAACCAAAATGCCAGCGCAGCCCCGTATACCTGTAAAAAAAAATAAGCAACCAAATTTACGTAAGCACTACTTATACTATACATTATGAATTCTAATTTACGGTCGTGCTTAGTGACAGAAAATTTCATTTAATTAAACGTTCTAGTGAGTAGTGAATGATATGTGCGTAAGTATAGTAAGAGAAATGGTTTCAAAATTATTCAGTTCTATAAAAATTCATAGAAAAATTTTTGCGTTCGGTTGCCATCCTGATTTTTTAAACACATGGTGTGAGGATGATTGCAGAACGTTATCATTATTTACGTGGACGACATTGAAAATAACTACATGTAACAAATTTTTCACTGAAAGCGGGACAGAATTGAATGCTTTTGGACACCTTATCATTCCCAAACATTTCTCTCATAACAGTAGAAACAAGATCGGACATACTTGAGACTTCTTAAGGGTGATCAGTCATACTTGAGACTTATTAAGGGTGATCAGTCATACTTGAGACTTCCTTCTTAAGAGTGATAAGACATACTTGAGACTTCTTAAGAGTGATTCTGAACACACAATCAATTGTGGCGAGAGTTATTAATCACAGACTAATTATAAATAATTATTCTACTAATAATGTAAAATCACCATCTTCTTTTCTTTATTCAAAATCAAATGAAAAATTTTATCAACCTTTTCTAGACCGGCGATGCGATACAATTTCATTTACTACAGCGTTTCTCTATGAAACATTCTCAAAGATAAAAAGGGGCGTAATTAATAAATCGATAAGAACGTTTACAGTTGTAGTTGGCAGTCAATTTTCTGAGCAGCACTGACTTCAAGCATTTATCTTTGAATATTTATACTCATGTCACTATATTATTGTGCCATGATGCCACGTCTAACACTGTGCTAGATGGCGCCGCGTAACGTTTGGCACTTAAAGGTTTAACAAGTTAAACGTATGAAATAAGTAATTGTGTCCATACAATGTTGTTTTCCTTTATTTAACGGCGCGGTCTGGGAAGAGAAAATTGTTCCAGGACTCGTTACGCCGACATCGTTGACGTTTTTACTTCTGCAATATTAACTAATGTTAAATAGTAAAAATAATATAAAATTTGTTCTTACGTTGTTCCAAAATTTCTTTCAAGATCTGGTATTCTCGAGGTTTTCTTCTACAGACATCCTCATAACAGTACTGTGACTGGTGTTAATTATTTGAGTCAGATCGATTCAAGAGACAATATATGTGTGAATACTTTTGCTATTAACGAACTTGTTGCTACTTCTAGAATAATTTTTCGTGTGCCTTCGTTAATTCAATAGTATTTTACACAAAAAAATATGCCACTCAAATTGTGGTGGTTGTATGCAAATTTATTTCTGTAGTTTATTTCGTTCCGCAAGCTTAAATTTGGTGTGTACGTATGAATGCTCCTGCGTTCTAGTATATCTCGACTTTGTCAAGCAAGTAATTTCCTTGTGGGGTCACGGCCTAAAAAGAACGCGTGGAAATCCAAGATGGCGAGTCGATGTGTAGCGTAAGGTGCCCTCGTCACTTTTCAGTGATTTCCCCAATTGAAGTTTTTCATTTAATAACAGCGGGGTCACCACGAGTCCATGCGGACTCATCATCAGGGACAGTGTGATTGGCAATACAACAAACAGGTTTAACACTGTGTTGCACTGAGCCTTAAATATATCGTGTAACCACACAAAAAGTAACATTCGTTTTAGATTTCTAATTCCAACTACACTCTATAGAGTTTGATGTTATATGTAAATAGTATTTGAAGTGGCGATACGCCAAAGGAATCACACATATGCATAATGCTACATACAACACTCAAAAGCTGTCGTCACAATTTCTTAGTTCCAAGAGAGCTTCAGTAAATAACATGTTATGATCAATTTTTTCTTTTAGCAGATATTGAACTGACAATAATACAGACGATCCATACTTGTAAACAGTGTTAAGTAAGTACATATAAATTAAAATAAAACATGTTCATAGTTTACTTATCTTTCTACAATGCCCAACTGTTTGCTTTCATTTAACCTTGAACGACCACCTCAATCTGCCTTAGTATATACTCGAAGGAGTATTGCAGTATTAGTTTAGTACCAGTTGCTGATGCAGCAATATTTATCCCACGTTTTTTAAACTAGCATTTGAATATATTTTCAGCGTTCATATTTCATATTACGGATTTATTACTATTAAATTATAGTGACAATTTATTATGTAACACATTTACTTCCAAACATTGTGGTATTTATTCAACATCACAAATAGCTTGTCCCGTGTAAGTGAAGATCCATATTAAACGCGAAAAGAAGGTTTTTAGTACTCCTGCCGTAACATACTGTCTTACCCTTCAAAGGACTGCTACTGCAAATTTTATCAGTTTTTTCGGACATTATTTGTATTATATGAATGTCCGTTGAAAGGTTATCATGGAACACTAGAACTAAATATTTAGCAGAGTCAACTCTTTAAATGTGCCATCTAGATTTCTTTATGGGAGGCCGCGGTAGTGTAGTGGTTAGACTGCTCGCCTCCCACCCAAGGGTAACCGGGCTCAATCCCTGGCCGGCTCACTCCAGATTTTCGTAAATGGGAGTCGTGCTGGACTATGCCATTGGTCGGCGGGTTTTCTCGGGGGTTTCCCGTTTCCCACGGCCCTTCATTCCAGCGCTTCTCCATACCCACCTCATTTAACCCTCATCGGCTCTCAAGACCTCGCGGTTAAGAGCCGCCCAAATCTCTTCACTCTTCACTCACTTTATTTATGGTTGTGTTTGTTTATGAACATGCATGTGTTATTAGCTAATTAACGTTTAGTTAATTTATTTTTAACAAGCCTATTATTGTTCGTATGACGTCCTGCGTGTTTTAAGTTAGTATGTTACTTGTTTTTCCTGCACAAAGGGTTATTCGTCTTTTTAATTTAAATTCTGTGAAGTCATTGATATAAATTAATAATAATGTGTTGTCCTTTCGGTGTAATTTTCTAGGCCTGGTTAAGCATTGTTTTCATGAGGCGGATGAATATCCTAGAAGTATAAATTTAGCAGGGCTCCAGAAAAGTTGGAGGTATCCAAGAATGGACTATGAAACGTAATAACAAAACCTAAGGCAGTAAGAGCGCAGCTTGTAAAACATCTGTGCCCTGACGGTTTCGATACCACGGTTCTGGAATATATAAAAAATATGCTTGGTCCACCCTTGCAGCAAGCTCGTCTCAAAAAGAACCACTTCGTCATTTCCATTTTTTTTTCTTAGCCGCGAAATTTTTGGCTAACTTTGTTAGTCTTATACCTGGTTCACAATACAACTAATTTTGTGCGTAATTAAGTCTCAGAACTGTGACTGAGCATGATAATTATGCAAAATTTTAAAGTTTTCATGCGATAAATATAAATTAAAAATTCCCATAATTGACGTAATTAATTTTTTTGTAAATTAATTTATTTCCTTTTTCGCCAGACTCTTATTTGATATAACACAATTAAATAATTAAACACACAAAAAAAATTAGAAACTTCTGTTTGTTTCTTTGTGGCCCCTAAATGTTATGAAGCGTCATTGCTGATATCGTGACAGTTGCTCACTGCATCGTAATATAAGTTATGCGATTCCAAGTGCGGAATTAAGTGGAGAACCAGATATAACGTGCGTCGGACCATGCCTTGGTCGACCTTACCTTTCTGTTTGTGCGCAGGTAGCAGATGTGCATCTTGTACGCAGTTTCGCAAATATCTTTGCCTTCTGCAACATAGATTCAATTGTGTTATAAGCGCATGGATTTCCCTCCATTTTAGGCCGGTTGTTTTTAAACAGACACAGAGTTACATAACAGCTTAAATAAATATATATAACAGCGGTTACAAAATAATTGAATTTGCCGTACTGAAATTTGTAAAAGCATTTCAACGATTCTGGTAAATAAATTTAACAAATTTGACAATAGTTCAACCTTATATACTAAAGTATAAAATGTTATTGGTGCATGGCACTTATTTAAAATAACTTAAATTTAACGGACAGTTAGCAGCCGATCACAAATGTAGAACAAAAATTTGGTAATAATAATATAATTTAAACATATGGTTACAATTACGACGAGATATTTAACCATTTTAAATTGTTATTGTGAATGTATAGACTGTGTTTTCCTAGTGTACATGCCTGAATGCATGCGTACTTCTATGTTGTATTTCTGTTTTCGGTTGCTGGTTATTGAATTTTCTATACTTAGTTACTGACGAACACGTAAATGCTATTTTAGGCAGCAAAAAGTACAAATAAATATATTTTGCTAGTTTCAATATTTCTTAATTTTTTTTAACTAAACATTTTATTAAAGTTTAAAAGTAAAAAATTTACTTACTGATTTATTGTTTTCACAAACACGTACTCCTTACCAATAAATCGAATTTTTCACGAAAAATAACGCTTAATATTAAGACAAATAATTCACTTTGATACAAAAAATATTTAAAAAGTAAACAAACACTCTACTAACACACCATTAATATATTTGCTAATTTATATTAATTTATAAAAATAAAATTAACATAAATTTTTAAAAATATATATCTTTTTTTAATATTTAAAAAGTAAACAAACACTCTACTAACACACCATTAATATATTTGCTAATTTATATTAATTTATAAAAATAAAATTAACATAAATTTTTAAAAATATATATCTTTTTTTAATATTTAAAAAGTAAACAAACACTCTACTAACACACCATTAATATATTTGCTAATTTATATTAATTTATAAAAATAAAATTAACATAAATTTTTAAAAATATATATCTTTTTTTAATATTTAAAAAGTAAACAAACACTCTACTAACACACCATTAATATATTTGTTAATTTAAATTAATTTATAAAAATAAAATTAACATAAATATTTAAAAAAATATATTTTTTTTTAATTTAAGAGTTTATTTATTCCATTTAAAAGCCCTTGATTTTTCTAATAATAAAACTTCCACAAAAGAAACATTTGAAAAACATCTTAGAACATGAAAAAAATTTTGGAACGTACATATACGTTAGCGCAATGAGTAGAATTAAAATACTTACTTATTCTAGGAAAGTCAATCACTTCGCACCATTTTACATAAACTTATGAAATACAAAAAGAGTCATAGTAATTAAGTTTGAAATATGCATTATCAATGGAAAACCATGAATTATCATAAACTTTAATTTCATTGTCGGCATGCAAACGTATATGATTACAGAATTTATCTTAGTGTAAGTAAAATCTTAACATTTAAAAATATTTTTCTAAGCATATTTAAAATAAAAGTCAAAACTGATGCACACTGTTAAATAAGTGCTATTGCATATTGCAAACAGTACTGAAGTGCAAATAATGACAATACCGGTGAGTACCGAAGCAGTATTGAAACTATTATGCTATTTATGTTAGATTTTAAGATTTCCCCATGCATTGTATTAATCACTTGCCCGACTTTTCCAGAGGTCTCGCAGTTTCATCTCCTCGCAGTTTCACCATCTCGCAGTATCGCAGTTTCACCGTCTCAACCACTCAGTATCACTGATAACAGTTTGGCTGCCCCATTTGTTATCTGAGTTCCTGCACTATGGGGAAGACTGTAGCTTCGCAGCCTAACCCGGTAGCTGTGACGGGGACCTAGTGACTCCCGTCACGTTCACCGAGGAACTCCCATCTCCACTTCATTTAATTTGATTAAACCCACAGATTGTGAACTTTCCACGTTTTGATCTTTGAACAGTTAAAATTTTACACAGTTCGTAAACTTTCAGTAGCTACAAAAAAAAAACTAAGGGAAACTAACTATTATTACATTAGTCAGATAATGAAAACTTGGTTGGCCATATACCTGGCTTACTTAATGTCTTATTTTCACAAAAATATTAATGTCATGGCATTTAAATGCGCATATATAATAACCCTTATTTGTAAAGGGGCTCTTCTTTTTCTTTTTTTTTTCATCATGTCATTCAAATTTATAACGTTTATTTTTATTAAATATATATCAAGTAATCTAAATCTCATGTAATAATTTAATTTACTCCCCTCTGGATCATATAATAACTATTTATCTCATGTTATTATTATTCATTTAATTACTATTCGCCTTTTGTATCTAGCACGCATATGTTTTAAACCATATATTATATTTTTGGTAACAGTAATTATGGCAGCAGATTTAACAACCCAAATAAGGCCATACTGCATCGCAGTCAGTGGTGATCAAATTCCCTACCGAGTACTGCAATTTTTTTTTCTCCCCTGCTGCCTGTCCCGTGGTCGTGTCTTTCTTGTCCTGCCGTACAAGGAACCCAGTTTTGAATAAAAGTCATTCACATTCTTTAGATTCCTTTCTTGGTCAGTGTTCATCATCCCCACGTTCTCGCATCTCGCTGATGTCATGGTGTGCTTTGTATCTACTTGGAATACTGCTGCGCGACATTACGTGCGGTAACCTGTCTCGTACTTAATTTTTGCACGCTAGTGTTTACCTCTAGCAGAAATTCTTGTGGCGAAAAGTATTTTCAATTTCTAATAAATATGGCAAATAATAAATAATAATACTGAAAACTATATAGCAAACATATGACCAAATTACACTCTCTAATGACTAAAAATTGTCTACATTTCGTTACGTAAACATACAATTTGCTAATATTTAATTACTAAAATTTTAACAAAGTTTTGATAATGTTTAACAAAATCACGTTGTAACGATGCTCTGATAACTACCAACAATATTATGCATGGTTTATGGTATGGAATTTCATAAGTAACACTGTAATAAATTGCAATGACCATCATGTTGTTATACTGTATGTCAAGACACTTATCGGGCAGATAGTTTTCTCAAATGTTGACTCTGGTTAACCAACCGTGTACCAGTAAATGGATCCATTACTTACTCTCTGTATGCTTGCACTTCTCTATCATCTCGTGGCCCTCCTCCATAACCTCTGGAGGAATGTTTAGACGCTCCTCTTCTACGTTGAAGTTACCCTCTTCGTCCAGCTGCATAAATCGTAACACCAATATGCATTACAACACGGCTACAAAAATTGTACTACTGGTATGCATTACAACGTAGCTACGAAAATCGTAACACTAGTATACATTATTGCAACATTTGTTTGCAATACAATTTCTACGAAAATTGTAACACTAGAATGCATTAAATTATAGCTTGGAAAATGGTAACAATAGTAGGCAGTACAAAGTAACTAAAGTAATTGTAACACAATTCTAGTATTCATTAGAATACAGCTATGAAGACTGCGAGACTAATATGCAAGACACTGTAGCTGCAAAAATAGTTACACTAGTAAGCATTGCAATGTAGTTACGAAAATGTATACATTTGTTTTCATTAAAATTTAGCCATGAAAATAATTACACCAATATGCATTATAGTATGGTGACAAAAAATATTATTTTACGAAAATAAGAAAAATATTGATTGTTCAGCAACTATTAGCTATAATATTAACATATATATGAGTGTTCTCCCTGGGCACAATGTACATTACCACTGCATTTTCACAAATATAATGATAAACACATACAATACATAACAGAAGCATAATAGCTTTGCTGCTATTGATATAACACTTGTAACTTTCGTTTAGTGTCGAAGAATAATAATTTTGGTGTAGTTGATAGCATTTTATTTCCAAAGTTAACTATTTTCGGTAAAGCAGACTTTTTCAACACACTGCGATGCTCAATAAATAAACAAAATAAAATTACTGTGTGGTGTGTTAAATGAATGCAAATTATTCTTTTTTTTTTTTTTTGCGTGCCTTACCTTTGAATTTAGGCTTCTGGATGGCTGAAAATTGGCTAACACAACCCAAAAAGGTAAATTTTAGCAGAGATGAACGCGTCTTGATACTAGTACTATGATTAGGGAAGTGGTTAATAGAGTTGTACCTCGTAACATACAATTAATGTGTACTTTATTGAGTTATGTATGTGAAATGTTTGGGTCTGTTGTACCCGGATTTTATAAATCAAGTTGAAATTGGTACAGTGTACAAGCCATCCCCAATTATACTTTCACCTTTAGGTCTAGACGTTAAAAAAGAAATAATTAACATAAAATACCTTTTGAAAATGGTACCTTTTGTTCATTTATAAAAACATACCAAACGAAATAAAGAAAATTAGTCAACATTAGTTAATTAGACTTTTGGCAATCCCAGCATTTGAATTCGTTAAGACTTATAAATTGCAATTTCGTAGAACGTACATTACAACAGAGTTTATACTGAGACACGCGGTACTCTAAGGACCATATGCATAGTTAATTTGTATGCGAATCCAAGCAAATCCCACTCTTAAAATACCAACTTCTTGAAAAACGTTGTAGAGATAGCTGAATACTGACTGCGCACAAAATCATTACTAATTTAATATTTAAGTTAAATTGTTACTGCAATTGGAATGCATCTATCCATATTATAAAACTCAACGTCTCTCTGTTTGTCTTTCTGTATGTTGGTGCGCTTATCACTCGAGAACCACTTATCCGATTTGCGTGTTTTTTTAAAATTCATATCTATGTTCTCTGGCCAGGTTTTAGTATATATTTTGTTACGTAAAGTAACATAAGGAATAAGCAGTGACGATAATAGTGGATCAAGTCGGAAAAAAGTTAGCCACCAGCGCGCTCTCTTGCAATACGCTGTCTAAACCGTTAAGGATGGAACAATATCACGCAGTAAAGAATTGTGTAGAATAAAAATACCTTAGTAAACTCCGCGGCAGTATAAACATAGCAAATAAAGTAAATACTTAAAATAAATATGGAACAATTTTTTGTACTTACTGCGTTGAGCTCCACCATGACGCATTTGATGTAACACTGAAACAAACACCAAACAGAAATAATTACGATAGTAATTTCTGGAGGTTTCATCAAAACGATACCCATTGAAACTTTTCGTTATTTCGCTACGGAGATTAGCAGACTTCACGGGAATTATCCACACTGTGAATGGACTATAACATTAATTCTGAGCATTTTCTGAAATTTCACAAACATACCTCCGAATGCTTTGTGGGAACACATCACATTTCCTCAAGCCTCCGATTTTCGTTATATCCACCATGGGGGAAGAGTACAGATGATTTTTGTACCGGAAGTTGATTTTAAAAAAGGCATCTAGTAGGTTAGCAACTAGTTCCAGTAGGAAAATTTAATTGCAGCCCAGAGGAGGATATTTTTGGATTTCTAGACAATTTCGAAAAAGCTAGCAAAGTCAACGAATGGGACGACAATAGTAAAATTAATATGTTGAAGTTCCACTTAACAGGGCCAACTAAACACACACGTGAAAACATTTTATCTACCACAGATACAAGACAACTAACTTGGCAACATGTTGCACAAGGACTGTCGAATGTTTTTGCTTCCAGTAAAAATAAAAACAAACATAAGGCATTGCTGTAGTCAAAAAGACAAGGACCACACTAACCTGCGGTAGTACACGTAAAAGAAATTTTGTATTTGGTACAAAAGGTCGAACCGAACATGTCTGAGGAAGACATTAAGCAAATTTCGGGGGGCTCACTTCTACTTTCAGTAGCAGACAAATTGTGTAAAATAGCGCCACAATAAAAAATGGGGGTGCGTGTACTTATGCACGTGCGTTAGAAGTTATACTTCTTTGGAGTGACTAAAATAAAATTTTCGTGCATAACCTCAAACACTTGAAAACACTTTCAAAATTTTATTATACAACGATACGCGCATATCCTCAAATGCTGGTTGCTAAGTAACAGCATGTATTGTCTGCTTGATTGCGATGTTCACTGTCGAATTTCGTTACACTGTGCGCGCGCAACTTCCGTTGCACACTAGACTTTTACCCTCAACGCGCCAAAAGAAGTATAACTTCAAAAATTAAGTTGTTATGTCATTTCTTGGGAGCATGTGCTATTGATAATATGGCTGACAAGTAGTATCGCGGCAGGCCATGCAAACTGGCATGTTTCAAGTAAATCAGACACTTACAATCTAAATGGCAAACATCAAAATATTATTTGCATAGCATGCTTTATCTACGAAACCATGCAACTAATTTCAGCTAAGCTTTGTATCACAACAACAATATGCGTCCGCACAGAGCCTCTTTTATCCGTCATTGTGTGAGATGTGTCTCATGAAAAAATAAAATTCGTATGTCTATATCGGGAAACAATTTACCCACTCATGTAAAATTTCGTAACCAAGAATCACTACTGTACAAAGATTTGTGTTTAATGTGGCCAGAAACTTGTTTCCAAAATTACAGCGATACAAACATTTGGCTTAGTATGCTATATCTACGAAAGCATGTAACAAATTTCAAAATAAAACTTCGTCTGCTGCCATTATACAGGATGAATCCAAAATCATGTGACAAACATTGAGGGGTGGTAGAGCTCACTAAAGCAAATAATTATTGTATAAGAATATATGGGCGGAATGTTTGTCCCATGATTTTAGAATCAACCTGTATACTGAGACATTAATGTGTATCTACACAGAGCATTTTTTCTCCACAATTTCGTAAAATGGCGCCACACGATAGATAAAACTTTTATGTATATGCCGGCTTTGGTAGTCCAAATAAGCTTATGTAACGTAAGGGTGTATGTAGGTAGTATCATATTATCAATACAACATATAACAGGCGTGTAAATATTTTATGTTAATGCGCCGTATGTTACAAATAATTCCACGCAGATTTTATATGCTAGCAGTATCTATGACAAACATCGATATTATTTGTTCGCCATTTATGAAGATAGCACCATATGCGAAAATGGGCCGTTTCATGCCATATCTCGGCGACCTACAAACCGATGCTCACCAAATTTTGCACAAAAAAAGTGCAACAGTGGGTCATGTAAAAATACATGATATCAGTAATTCACATACTTGATTTAAAAATGACTGCTTTCTAAATATTTCAGGTTAGTAAACCCCGTCTTCCCTGATTACAATTGAATTTGGTGCCTCGCTATCCTAATCTTAAGTCTGTAGTTGTTTGTATGCCAGTTTACGGTACGAGGGGTTCTGGTTTAGTCTCGTGGTTAAGGCACGTGTGTATACATAATTGCCTCACTCGTATTGCATGTGTTTCGGGTCCATCTCTAGTGATATCTCTTTCGACAAGACATTAAGGCTTACCTGCAGCCCTTAAATTTCTGAAAAATAACGTTTACTTAACATTTATTAAAATGAATTAAAACGAGACATTTCAGTTGCCCTTGTTTAATTTTCTGCAAATAATTTTGTTCGTTTTATTTGTACATTACAAAAACCGTCAAAATTTTACTTTGACGTGAAATTTTGCAAAAACCATACAATCTAAAAAAAAAATTATCCGAGGTAAAATCAGTCACAGATAATGTCTACAAGTTGAAAAATATGTGGTGCAAATGTAAAAAATATGTTTCTGTGGCCAACGCCCTTAGCGTGGGTGGACTTAACGCCCGCTACGAGACATTCTGCGCGCATGTGATATGACCCGTTGCTCACCTTGAACTCGTGATCCTCGTCCGATTCGTCGCCCATTATGAACTCCATGAAGACCTTGGCGTCGGCATCAGTCTGTCCCCTGCATTTGGCGTCCACCTCTTTCGCACGTTCCATGGCTCTGCCTGTGAACACCTGGGGCGTGCCCTAAACTCGTTACAAGGATATATAAGACAGCACAAGTTGGATTACTAAAAAAAATACATCTTAGATCTGTATCAAATATGGTTCAACTATTAGACATCGAATTCGATTGCACTTATAAACTTTTCAGAACATCTTCCAAATCGCATGTAAAACTGACAGACTTTTTGTTTTTGAACACAAATATACAATTAATTAAATCAGCTCTACTGTGCTACGTAATGTATAACTCCAGAATCAAATATGACGGTCGAGCGACTCTGAGTAATCAGCCCCCTGTGTGGTAAACTGCAGAAACAAAGGTAGCGAGCAGAGCGCCCCTGGTTGTAAACTTCAGAAACAGAACAGTTCCAGAATCCAATAAATCCCAGCAAAAAAACATAGTCACGAATCCCATGAATTGGAAAATATCCAAGATGTCTGACGCGGAGAAGGAATGACAGAGCACGACAAAGTTGAAATTCAAGATGGAGGATGTTGGTGTGGAATGATAGAGCATGGAAAATTTTAATTAAAGATAATGGATATCAGGACATATTTATAGAATACTAAAAAAAATTGAAATCCAAGATTGCGGGGAAAACAAAATGGTGGCCGGAAACAAGATGTTTGCGGTACCCCCCTCCCGCCCCCATGACTGGTAGCTGCAGATCCCGAATCCTTCAACTGAGCACAGTTTTATATACTACTTATCACCATTATCATTTAGTTTTCTTCTAGCCAAAATATTAACCTTGTATGACGTCATTACATTCGCCGTGAGCAACGTTATGGTCACGCTCGCGTAACAGGATGGCTAAATGGGAAATGGTTAAATTCGCCAATGACCCGCTTCAACTATTCAGGTAGTTTTGGGGCGACTGAAATCCGAGTGGTCTCCACATATTAAACCATTTTGTGTTTAAGTGTACAGAATAGTACCAACTTCAATAGTTAATTTATCTTTACCAAAGCACACATTATCACAGTTTAGTGAACTTCGTGTACCTCTTCATCGCACCATGTTATATAGGAACAGGCAGAATATCTTGAATATACTAGCGCCACGTGCTATCAGAGACTTCATATGTCATCTTCTGCATTGCAGTGCAAAAATTTTTAACCACAAAGGTCGTTACTTAATAAATGGAAAAAAAAGTACTAATATCGATGTGAAAAAATTATTGTTTCTTACGTAAGATTTTGTGGACTTGCGACAGGGTCGTGAATCTATTTTATGTAAAGTCGCTGCCTTTCGTTTTATATGGTTTTCATCGTACCATAAAAAAATTGCGAACAACGGCACATTTTAAAGTCTAGATTTGGTAAAATATTATTATTCTATTAAAACTGTATTACTACAGTTAAATTAAATTAAATTAAATTCATTCTGAAGGCTTTTTGCAAGACCTAGCTACTATGAGACTATGAGCACTGTCTGTTCGAAGTCTCAAGTTATTTATTGAGCTTGATAACAGTCGTGAAGAGTTTATGTTACCCGAAAAATAAGGAAAACGCAGGAATAGTATGCTTCAACCATCCATAATTCATCCGATTTGGATTATTGTAGAGTAGATGAAAGAGGAGGCACTCGTTATGAGAGAAGTACGTTGACGACATCATAATTCTGTTGTTCCTAAAAACACAATATAAAACAAGCTAACAGATAAGCAATGGAATACAGTGTTTAAGAAGACGTTACTACTCCGGGTGTCTCTGATGCGCCCGTGATCAAAGCCTGGTCATCGATGCGATTAGCTTAGCAGCCTCTGACCACGGCCGAAATAATTAAATACACGGAAATTACTGGATAAATGCTGATTTTATAATTTATTAAAATAACATTATGATAATCGATGTTTATTGATATTCTCACTATAATATCATTTGGCAAAAAGTAGTCTTCTAAGTAACAAAACAAAACATAATTGTTACACTGTAATCAAGCCTAAGAATGCATTTGTAAAATTATATTCAAGCGAATTTTTCCTCGGAGCAAGCCAGCATACAAACTATTCAAAAATGTTTGCTATGGAAATTGAAATCCTGGTAAACATTAAAATTACCTCTCCATCCGTGATATAGTCTTTTTTAAAATCGTTCTGGTGAAATGTTAGTATAATATTCTCGAATAGTAATTTTGTTTTATTTGTTCTGAAAATTTTTCAGATCACTGTTACTATTATAATCCATTAAAATAAATAAATAAAATGGAACTAAATTATTGCAGGAAATGTCACAATAATTAGTTATGTGGAAAATGCATTAAATAAGTGTTTTCTAATTGCTGAAAACTAATATTTTTATGGAAACTTTCCTCAAATATCCATGATGCACTCGTTCCTTTTGATGTAAACTATTCACGGTCGACATTTGATAAATTTGGTTAAGTATTTGAATTCATCAAATGTGGCGAGAAAATGCAACAAAAGGTTAAATTTCTTAACTTTTCGGAAATGTTTTATATAAGGCGTCATTTAGAAATTTGCGTTTGTATTCTTACAATGTCAAATCAAAAAACAAAAAGTGGTTTTGTATTCTTGTGCTGCTATATTATAAATTACAGTAAATTATTGTCGGGCACTTTGATTTCATTAATAATTCAATTAAGAGCACTAAATATAATGATGAAATAAATGCGAGCAAATATTAATTCACCCATACTTAGTTTTATGTGTGTGTACTGCGTCTTCAACATTTTTTTTTATTTCTGCACATGATTGCAACACCTATATAACTCCTGCACCTGACACTTGCGAATAGGCCCGCTTGCCGAAAATGACGGAACGAGACTTACAAATATTTTTTTTAAGTTCTCCGAGTGCACTCATTTTTGTATCCACTACCGCACGTGTTTTAGAATAATTTAATCAATATTACAGACGTCCTATATGTGTTTGAAAATCTCGCAGTAAAATTTCAGGGAAATGTTAAAAATATTTTACTTGTAGGCCTGCGTAAGAATATACAACGTCATAAAAAAAATGGGTGATAGTAACACCAGGGTTCCGTAGACACGTAAAAACTGTGACGGAATTGTAACTTACTGGTCACTTTTTATTGTGGCCAATCCTTCGATCGCAGCGGCCCCATTAGTACAGCTTATGAGTGTGTGGGTACCCCATAGCCTATGACTTTGCAGATATAGTGGCAAAACTTCAAACCGCGATTACTATACGTTATGAGGAGATGCTGAATAACGTGCAACGTAATATCCTGTGACGTGCGGCCCGTATGACAGAGAATGGACAGTGGGAATTTTGAGCACCTGATGTAAATCTTGCCCGCCAATAAAAAGGACTATGGACCTTATTTGTCGTGGACCGCTGGTTCGTCTAGTTTGCTTGTGCTGCAGAGTGGTGCGTGTTAACGCGCACTGACGTCGCGTGAAGCATCTCGCGTGTGGAAATTCAAATGCATCGTTCAGCGCCTTCATCGCAGCATTGACGTGTAGCTCCTGCGATCACGCGCCAGGTTCATGGGGCTGCCGAGACCGAACGGTGTATTTTCATCCAAGTTTTCACTTCTCAACGCAATGCCGGTGTGATGGCCCACAATTTTATTTACACTACATATATACGATATCTTTCTTAAAATATGTTTCGCTAGGACATCTCAGCATGCTATTTCTTAATCATGGACTTGTTTCCGTACTAAAGTTTAATACCGTAGAAGTCTAATTTGACAAAAGCTGAGTTTATGATGAATTATACAACATTTTATGTACTATTACTTGAAAACTTAGTGCTTGTAATAAATGTAATAATATTATTCTGAAAAAATTAGTTTTCATTGGTTAACTCGCTTGCTCCGGGGACAAAAAGGCTTGGATGAATTTTACAAATACATTCTTAGGTTGGGTTCCAATATAATTATTTGGATTAGCTTTGTTCTTGAGGCAACTTTTTTGTTTTCAAACAAACGATCTTACAGCAAAAATTTCGGGAAACATTCATTCGGCGTGATTATAAAAAACCAGTTATTCATTAAACTCACACAACTTGAGCGAATGTGCAAAACGTATTACTAGTGTGTTAGAGCAGCATATCATTCGGAACTTAAAAGTTATACCACAAATGTATGTTCTGGTTAAAACTCAATGTACTTATTAACGTAATGTGCGTGCTTTCATATCAGTTTCGGCTGAGCGAATGGCGATTACCAGTTTGCATCATTTCGTGTGTTCTTGATGTCCAGTGATTTCAGAGGTTTGTGGCTGACTACTTTTGGAAGCTTTGTTTTGTCTATACTTTCTGCCCATTATGTGGCTTCCGCAACCACGTGTAAATATAAATATTTACCTCAGACTTTAATTACACGTATCCATGGGTCAATTGCAAGTTACTGTGAAATTTACACACTCATGAAGTTAGGTAGGTAGGGCTTAATGCCTCGTCGACAGCGAAGTTATTAGAGACAAAGCAAGTTACTCAGAGAAGCAGGTGTGAGTAAGGAATCGGCCATGTTCAGTGGCAAGGAACAAACCTAGAATTTGCCTGGAGTGATTTAGGGAAACAATGGAAATCCGAGTGATTTAGGGAAACCATGGAAATCCGAGTGATCTAGAGAAACCATGGAAATCCGAGTGATCTAGGGAAACCATGGAAATCCGAGTGATTTAAGGAAACCATGGAAATACGAGTGATTTAAGGAAACAATGTAAATTTGAGTGATTTAGGGAAACCATAGAAATCCGAGTGATTGAGGGAAACCATGGAAATATGAGTGATTTAGGGAAACCATGGAAATACGAGTGATTTAGGGAAACCATGGAAATACGAGTGACTTAGGGAAACCATGGAAATCAGAAATCAGGAAGGACGAACTGGGAATTGAACTAACGTTCTCCCGAATGCCAGCACGAAGATTTATCCACTTCGCCACATAGCTCTGTCTCCTGAATGGAAATACATACTCATGTATATGTTTATATTTTATACTTGCAAATAAGTATACATACTTACATATAACGCACAAATGCATAACTGATAAAACAAAAATTGCGATGGAATTATTTTAAGCGGCAGTGGTGAAAATATTTCTGGGGAAATACACACTTTACAGAGCATTTATATTTTTGGGAACTGCTTAAGGATTTTGGATGGAAAACGTACATTATTTTCTACTGCCACGACAAGTTGATAAACTGGTAGACAATGAATGTGATTCCATTTCGAGTAAATAAAAAAAAGATATATTTTGTCACATAAACATACGTGAAAATCGAAATTTTACTGTTATGAAAATATAAGTAAATTAAATCAACTCGTCTTCTAACAATTGAATATGAGTTAAAAAATATTCTGTTTGTTGTTTCTAAGGTGTGATAGAAATTACGCAGGGATGCTGAGATACAGCATGAACTAGTTTTCAATCTAAACTATTCCATTTCTGCGAGTTAATTTTCAATGAAGTGTTTCCGAATACAGTAAAGTTGTGTGTGTGATGTTTAATATTCCAAAAACTATGGAATGTAAAATTATTTTTTTTCCGAAAAGCGTCAAAAATAAATTTCAGTCTGTAAGGAAAAAAATTTAACAATTATTATATTATATTAAAAAATACTTTAATACCAGAAATTTTGTAAAACCGCGTAGACCTACTGCATGAAAATCTGGCGAGAGGTCATAAAATATATTAAATACGCCTAGAAGTGTTAGTTCAACGGCTTAGGCACTCGATTGGTTTTCGCTGATATAGCTGGTTAACGGTTAATAAAAAACTTTCAAAACGGTATTTTTGCTCAATTTCCTAGGATTTATCTGCTGGTATAGATGCGTCGATCAGGAAGAGAAACTGTGAGATAATTAGGAATGCGAAAGCGAATTCGTTCACTTAAATCAATACACTTTTAGTTGTATTTAAAGACATGCAATCTCTTTCTTGGTTCACTGTTGACTTTATTGGTTGAACTTCAGTAAAAGTTCTCGCAAAAAAAAAAAACGTATGCAATTTCGGGTTTTTTTTTTTTTTCAAAGCATTAAATTCATACGGGTTCGACGACCCGCGTTCTTACCTCCGGGATTTCCGGTCCCGTTGCACCCATCCTCAGCATCGAGAACAACGCCAACGCCTTGACGAGGTGGTTCATGTCGGCAGCGCTGAGAAGAAGAGCAGGCCGTCCACGGGAAAACGCATCTTTTTATAGCGAAGTGTCACGGACTTGTGTCGCAATTCGCAGTCTTACACGCAACGATCTGGTCATTAGCTCGTCTTGCCATGCGTGGAAAGAATCTCGGGACTTTAATCAACAGTGCCGTCCGCTAGTTATCTCTTAATGCAGGTGTGCTCTTGTGAAATGATCATGCTAGGAATGTCAGGTATGTTATTCCAGGAAATGATTCCAAATGACGAGGCACAGATGATTAACGGCTAATTAAACATTTTTTAAATCAGCCTTCAAAACAATTTTAGCACTAACTACGTATAATTTATTTTTAAACGCTGACATAGCTACTTGAAGTTATGTTGGCAGCATGTGAGGAGATTTTGTTAATTTTTAATGAATAAAGCAAACTAAGTTTTAATTAAGCGTTTTATTGTTGAGAGAATTCCACAGACAATAAAGTTTTCCAAAACCATAGAAGTAACATAGAGCTATACATGGAGATGTTACTTATCGGTAAAACAGAGATCAAGTTTATTAATACAACACTCCTACCAAATTTGAACCATTTTACAGATAACAAAGCTTTAACTTAAACAAATTTTCCATCATACAACAAACATTGTTAAACAAAAACTAATAATTACTCATAAAGAACAAGAGCAAGAACCTAGATTTAATTTGAATACCAATTTGACTCCTTAGATATTTAAATTTTTCTCTAGGAAGAGCTTTTGTAAATATATCAGCATATTGCTCTTCAGAACATACATAACTTAAATCTATTTGTTTCTCTACATATTTCTCTTTTATGAAGTTATACTTTACATCAATATGATTACAACGTTTATGATAGTGCACATTTTTAATTAAACAAATTGCACTTTGACTGTCCATATTCAAACAAATGCAATCCTGATTAAATTCACTAATGTCCATTAACAGTCTTTTTAACCATATAGCTTCTTTAGTTGCAGAGCAAGCTGCCATAAACTCTGCTTCAGTGGTGGATAAGGCTACACTTTGTTGGCGTTGCGTGGCCCATGTTATGGCGACTCCATTCTTTAAAAACACATATCCAGTCAAAGACCTGCGTGTACATGTGTCTTTAGCATAATCTGCGTCACTATAGGCTTCTAGTTTGTTTTGCGGTGTATATGTATAACGCAAACCATAGTCTTTGGTTTCTTTCAAATATCTCATTATTTTCTTGACAACATTCCAATGTGTATGATCATAGCTATTGAGATATCTACTCACCAGACTGACCCCATACATAATATCAGGCCTGCTTACTACTGCCAGGTGCATGAGTGATCCGACTGCCTCTCTGTACTGGATGTTCTTGTCTGGTCCGGCAGTGTTCTTCTCCAGGGTAGTATGAGGGTCAACTGGAATGTTACTACCATTAGCATCTTGCATATTAAATGTTTGTAACAATCTATCTATGTATTTAGACTGGTGAATAAAAATACATCCTTGAGATCTTTCTATTTCTAATCCTACAACGTTCTTTGGATCACACTGCTTTATTTCAAAGTTCTTCTTCAAATCACACATTATTTGGTTCAGTGAATCCATTGACTTAGACATTAAGAGTCCATCGTCCACATATAACAACAGGTACACTTTGTTGTTGTTTACATTACCATAATACACACATCTATCTGCATGGCTATTTTGAAAACCAAATTTCTTTAGTAAACTGTCAAACTTTTCATTCCAGCACCTTGGTACATCCTTTAAACCATAAAGTGAGCGGTTAAGTTTACATACCAGATTTGATTGTGTGTCCAGGCCTTCAGGTGGTGTCATATAAATGTCTTCTTTTATGTCTCCATATAAAAATGCTGTTTTGACATCAAATTGTTTCATTTCTAGGTTATGCTGAGCAGCTTCTGAAAGTAAAATCCTAACAGAATCAAACCTTACAGTTGGAGAGTGCATTTCAGTGTAGTCAATGCCCTGCTGTTGACCACATCCTTTGGCACATAATCTTGACTTGTAGAGTGGACCAGATGGCTCATCTTTTACTCGGAAAACCCATTTACAGCCAATTACCCGCACTCCTTTTGGTTTCTCAATTAAGTGCCAAGTTTCATTTTCTTCATGGGCCTTCAGCTCTTCTTTTATTGATAGTTTCCACTTCTCAGCATTCACATTATTTGAAGATATTGCTTCACTGTATGTTTGTGGGACATCCATATTTTCTGTATCTTCATTTCCACACACACACACACACACACACACACACACACACACACACATATATATATATATATATATTAGCTTGCATTTTAGCTTTAGATCTGGTTGTCACATTTGACACCTCTGTAAGATCTATCTTTTCATCTGGCACATATAATGATCCTTCATCAGAGTGAAAAGAGTCTTCACTTGTTCCACTTAGTTCAGTTGTCTCGTTCACAGATGTACCATTATTATCAGAACTATCTATTTCGGTGTGTTCCAGAACTGACTCTGATAATGGTGCCATAGCATAATTTCTTTTAACTGAACTTTCAAGAAAAATCACATCTCTACTGATCAAGACTTTTCTTGTCTTGGGGTCTAAAAGCCTGTACCCTTTTGTTTGTTCACTATAGCCAATAAATATCATTTTACATGCCTTCGAGTCCCACTTGTTGACTTTTTCTTTAGGAACATGTACCATTGCTTCACATCCAAAGATTTTCATATGAGTGATATTTGGCTTCTTACCACTCCACTTTTCTTCAGGTGTTGAAAATGCTAAAGCTCTTGTTGGGCATCGATTAGTGATGTAAGATGCCGTTGACACTGCTTTAGCCCAATGTTTCTGTAATTTAGCATTTATTAGCATACATCTAGATCTTTCTAGTAGAGTACGGTTCATCCTTTCTGCTAAGCCATTTTGCTGTGGCGTATATGGGGCGGAAGTTTGATGTGAGATTCCTGACTTCGTAAGGAAAGCTTTAAATTCATCGCTCAAATATTCTGTTCCATTATCTGTACGAAGGGTTTTTATTTTATTATCTGATTGATTTTCAACTAAGGCTTTGAATTCTTTGAATTTACTAAATACTTCAGATTTCTTATTTAACAAATAAACAAATACTTTCCTGGTAAAATCATCTATGAAGGTAAGAAAGTAGCGGGCTCCTCCAAGGGATAACACCTCCATTGGCCCACACACATCTGAGTGTATAAGTTCTAGCTTTGCTTGTGCTCGGGAACCTTCAGATGGAAACGGTATTCTTGTTTGCTTTCCTTCTAGACATGATATACAAATCACTTTCTCCTTATTTTCCAGGTTCAGTCCTGCTGTATCTGTTAGTTTGTTCAGATCATCAAAATTCAAATGTGCCATTCTCTGATGCCATAAATAACAATCATTCTCTTTTGATGCAGATATGTATGCTGAAACACTATGTGTGTTTAGCCTGTACATATTGTTAAGCATCTTGACAGCTGCAACTTGTTCATGGTTTCTATTCAATATTTTACATCCTTTCGGGTCAAATTGCACTTGACAGCCATTATTTATCATTTGACTGACAGAAAGAAGATTGATAGCCAACTCCGGAACGAAGAGAACATTTTGAACCATTATTGTGTCCGCTTTTCCATTCTTATCGACCACAGTTAAATTCACCTTTCCACAAGCCTTCACTAATAGTTTCTTGTTGTCAGCTACTTTGATAGTGCTTATTGGAGGTGTTATTTCATCATAGAGCCAGTCACGGTGCATTGTCATATGCATTGACGCTCCAGAGTCGATGAACCAGCCGCTCTCATTGTTTGTTGTTGCAGAAAACACAGCGACATAACCGGAGTCCTCATTTGACTTCTGTTCCTTCTTCTTGTTTCGACAGTATTTACTTATGTGCCCATATTTGTTACACACAAAACACCTTGGACCTTTGCTTGACTTATTGATTTTATCTGGAACTTGTTTGGCATACTGCGAGTGACTTCCTCTTCCTTTGTTGAAATATAGCGCAGTAGACTCAGAGTTTCTTACATCTTGTAGAAGCTTAGTCTTCACAGAATCAGCTGTGATTGCCACACCGGAGCTCTCAATGGCCATTATCATAGGTTGATAGACCTCGAGTAAACCAGCTAGTAATAAGGTTCCTAGCCATTCATCGTTTACATTAAAATCAATATTTCGAAGTTTGTGAGCTGTCGACGTAATTTTATTGACATAGTCTTCTATGTTTTGACCACTTTCAAGCGTTGTGGTTATCAGATCCCTCAACAATCCAACTCGGCGTGTTAATCCTTTGTCATCGAACGCTTTAGCTAGGTTATTCCACACTTCTCTCGCATTTTTCGCTTCTTGAATATGCACATAATTGATGGGATGCACGAGTAGAACAATCTTTGACTTCCCTTTCATATCAAGTTTTGCATCGACTTCTTCTGAGGTAACACAACTCCATAATTCCTCGTGTTCAAGGTAAGTTTGAACAGCAAACCTCCACGTAGGATAATTATCTCTTCCTGTCAGCTTTTCAATCAGTGCCATCGTATTATTTGAGGACATTTTAGCTGATGAAGAAAATGGCGTGCGTTTTTGCGGCGCGCAACCATATGCCGGGTTTAAGGTTACATTTTTTCCATTTTTCAAAACTTAACACTTTCACTTTAATTCTTTTGTCCTTTTTCACTTTAGACGCCTTTGAAAAGGAATCAGGTGGCCTGGGCCCATAACCTGTTCATTTTTAATGAATAAAGCAAACTAAGTTTTAATTAAGCGTTTTATTGTTGAGAGAATTCCACAGACAATAAAGTTTTCCAAAACCATAGAAGTAGCACAGAGTTATACATGGAGATGTCACTTATCGGTAAAACAGAGATCAAGTTTATTAATACAACAGATTTACTATGGAAAAATGTTTTGTCAACTTACTTCTCCTCAAATACCACACATCGGTGTCTTCAGGTTTCACATTAGCTTTTTTGCCTTACCGTTAAATTTCATCCCTTCTGCATTTATACCAGAAGATAAATTTTTATCTTCCCACTCACAGTTTTTCTGGATATATATTTGTGTCTAAGATAATCAATTTTAATTCAATAAAATCAGTAGTGCACCCTGGAATTTGTTAAGAGCCACGCCAACCACTAAAAAAAAAAGCTCTCATTAAAATCTAGCTGTGAGTTTTTTTTTTTGTTGCTCTCAGGTTAGTTATTTATTACTACATACATGCATACCTGCGCAGCACATATTTAAACATATTGCATTTAGGACTGCAGGCTAATTAATTTTCTTTTTACAAAAAAACATCTGAAAAGATTTTTTAATTTTTTATATGTTTGATATTAAAATGTTCGAAAATAAATTTCAAAATTGGTTTCTGACGTACCATATTTACGAAGCGATATTTTGGGAATATTACATTTTTACCCGAAAGAGCAGGTAACAAGTTCTTCGAAACTTCAGTGGCTAGTACTATATCTGAGATATGGCCTTGTGCAGTATTTGGGAGCACTGCATTTATATACAACGCAGTACTTGGTTAGGCCAAATAAACATTAGTTGGAAGTACACGTGCAAATGGAACGTGGTCATGTAGTAGCGAATTATGAAGTAATAAGAACCATGAAAACTAGTACATAGTAATGCGTTATCAACCACAGTTCTTCATTTAGCTCATATGTTTTAACTCTTGCTGAATTCAGTACAATTTCGACCTACCAATCCATGTTCCTTTCCATTAAAAGTACGAACTAAGCTATATATTAAGGAATAATTTGTTTGGCTTTATATAAGCCCAATAACAGTAATTACTTCCGGAGAAATATAATGAAACATGTTTCTGAAATATGATGTAATAATCGTAAATATTAATTCCTCAGATGATGAAAGTAAAAAGGTGTTCTGTAAATAAAAAAAAGCTAGTAACAACAAAAAATTGATTCCTAAGTTGAAAACTGGAATATTAAAAGAAGTAAAATTGTTACTAGAAGAGAGGAATCATATTGCCATTAGAAACACGAGTTTGTACAGAAGTTATACAACAATCGACACAGGAAAATAGCGTACCCGTAACACACACGACTGCAGAACCCAGAGTCACTCTGAGATTGCGTGCAACGAAATAAATAACAGAATAAGGCGTATAAATTAAAGTTACTGGGATAGCTTCAGTAAGTTTATTAAACATGATTACAATGACCTACGAAAACAACGCAAACTATAATAACTCTAGAAAAACAAAAATGAAGGAGTACATTGAGATATAAGCTATCTGCAAAAAAATAATCAGAGTAACGTTTAAATGGCATGTGGTTGGCAAGTTTCTTAAAATAATATAGTTATTAAATAAATCAGGCAAATTATAATTCCTAGTTAATTCAAGCACTTGCAAAAATACAGATATTTTCTTTATCGTGCAACTGTCTCTTATTATATTACAGTCCTGAATGCAAAAGCAAGAAGGAATTTCCACAGTAAACAACTTCTCACTATCACAAACAATAATAATTTAAATAATTTAAATAGTCCTTCTAACAAAACGCATTGGGTGGTTCATTTACAAAGCATCCCTTGTCCACAAATATGACAATTTCCAATAACGGTCCTTTTTGTTCTTTCCTAGGCTTTGCTATGGAAAGACAAATGTTTTACAGGTCCAAAAACAGTGCGAAGGCCGTTTAAACGCTGGTTTGAAGTCCATTCCATTTCCAAAGTATCCCTTGTCCACAAACATTATACAGGCTGATTCTAAAATCATGGGACAAACATTGAGGGGTGGTAGAGCTCACTAAAACAATTATTGTATAGGAATATATGGGCGGGAATGACGCGTTGAGGCACAAACACAAAAAAAAAAAAAAACACATGAAATGCAACACAGTGTTTATTTACAACGTCGCCGCTAAATCCCTTTTTACAGCAATGTTTATAATAATTGCTTAAAATGGCTACCACCGACAGTAATGCAAGCTTGGTAGCGTCGGTGGAGTGATGCTGATGCTGATGCAGCAGGTCACTGGCGCACCGTTTGACTTCCCTCAACTATCGCCACCATTGTCAGCCAATCACGCCATATTTAGAGGTCGCCAAGCATGCGTGACTGTTGGTGGATGCATTTCCAGCAACTGTTTTAACATTTTCTGTACAGATTCACTCGTTAAGTATGCTGCTTATGAAAATTTTATATTTCCATTATTGTGTTATCTTTTTTCGTTTGTGCCTCAACGTGTCACTTCCGCCTATATATTCCTATACAATAATTGTTTGTTTTAGTGAGCTCTTACCCCTCAATGTTTGTCCCGTGATTTTAGAATCAGCCTGTATACTATTTATTTCATTTTAAGGGGATTGATTGGTTTCCGAAGGCTCTACTTTCTACAGACAATGTTCGTGACGAACAGCAACATCCATGCCCATGTTCACACAGCCACATTAGGAAATACACTCCTTGCACATTTCTAGCTCTCTTTTAGGAACTCCCGCGTCCAATGATCACCCTTATCACTCCCCGTAGCCACGTGGGAAACAAATGTCCATTTCTTTTCGCTGCAAATATCATAGCTTCTTGCAAATGTCTGCTCTTATATCGCTGCAGGCTGCAAAATAAACCAAACCTCGCTGCTCTCTGTTAGCTGGTACTCGCCAAACATTGTGATCCCATAGTCCGTCAAACGGCTCTCCGGCGATACAGGTCCTTCACGGTTATTTGAGCAAGTTAGAAATCCCTGCTCTAGAACTACTTTTCTCTTCTCATTTTGTATCCTTTTGCCATGTGTAAAGTGTTAATATCCACGGGCTTACTCACTTTATGCGTGCGCCAACCAAGTGAAAACGTGGAATTGTTTAGGATGTAAATACGTTGCTGATATGACAATTCATACTCTAATTTGTATAAAGGAAGAAATAATAAATTCAGTGGCTATAAACTTAAACACTACACTCGCAATACGTCAAATATTAAGAACTATTTTTACTAATTACTTGCCAACTTAACAAGTAGCTTTGTTTGCATCTGCCGCTTATCCTTCCCAATAGGTTCGTGGAATAAAGCGAGGTGGGCAATATCGCCATATAAAATTCTGCACGTAGTTTCCAGCGCGACCGATAGATGGTGTGATATCTATCTTTCCTAAAATGTAGCTAATTGTTTCCTTTCCACTTCCCATCATTATCTTATGCCTTCGAGCAATAGTTTCATTTCAAGGACCTTGTGTGTGTTTCTATGTGCACGCGGAGAAAAATCAAAGAGCGAACAGTTTCAACACAATTTCAGGTAAATACTGTTCCCGGTAAACTGAGAACTTTTGAAAGCACTGCTACATATCTAATTGTATGGACCGTTGCATATTCTTCCGCCTTATATAAAATTGAAGTTATTAGAAAAAAAATATTGTTACATGGACACGTTAGGAGCGTATCTCACTTCGTGAGACACTGAGATCTTAACAAAAATAAAATAACTACATTTTATTTTTATTTATTCACACAGCTATTATTCACACCATTAAATTATCTGTCTTCAGTAATACTCTTTTTATTTCACAGTGAGCGCAATATTTAATGTATATTTCAACTCTAATTAACGTCCTTCTTTATGTCTCTGTTTGGTTATTGTCAATTAACTCATACTCGTCATTATCACACGTTCAGTCTGTCTGTTGTCATCATTCGTAATGTCTTTCACTCACACATCCACTCCAATAGTCCAGCCTGCGGTCGCACTCTTCACTGCTCTGATGCTCGCAGTCGCAGCTTTCCCACACGCTGGTCACTTCTCTCGCCACGCGCTTCTCTTCTCGCTAGTCGTCTATCGCTGGAACTCATCCATTCAACAACTGCCGGCTCGGAGGCCCGACGTACTTTTATAGTAGCTGGGCTTGATCTGGAAGGTTCGCCGCACCCCGAGTCTAGCTGAGTGACACTAGGGCAGCAAACCACTTGAACATTCTTCAGATTAATGCAGACATAGAGTTAGACAAATATGTCTAACTTTATTAAAAGCTATTTCTATATTAGGTGTGTAATGTATTGCTAGAAATAATCCTGTCATAATTTGAATTATTAAACATAATCCTAATAATGATCCAAAATTTCATCATGATGAAATGTTCATTTGTGTTGGTAAGTCAATTAATGAATTGTTTATTATTTTTATTAATGGGTGGTGTTTACGTATAGGTATATTCATTAGTTATAAGTTATTCGTAATGGTCTTTTATTTGAGTCTGTAATATTAAATACTGTAATTATAGTGTATAATAGATATATCACTAATAAAATAATTATTGTGTTGATCGGTGATGTATATATTTTTATTAATATTAATTTGTTTGTTGTAATTCTCATTATATCGTTATTAAAAATAAAGTAATAATTTTTAATAAAGATTATTATAAATATTAATGTTACTGTAATTAATAAACAGGTTCAGGAACGCCTGCTGCAAAAGGGATTGTCGTGTTGACTCGCTTTTTGTAACAGTTACGGGGTTCGCTCGCCTGTAACTCAAAACATTCCATCTACTTGCCGCCGCTGCTATCACATATCTACTTTGTTATTCACTTCCACTCGCTCGCGTGGGATGCGAAGCAACGAGCGTGTAACAATGCTGTTCAAATAGCTTAGTTTTTACACTTCGATGCTCTAAAAAAAGCAGGTAGCGAAAGAAATAATTTAAGTTATCGCAAATTTAGCACTTTTCCCTCGACTTTAAGTTACTGAACTATTTTACCTCCATCGTTACCAACTATACTGGGCTCATGTCACTCAGTGCCCTGTTAAAATATATGCATGTATGAGCAGTGGTATTATTCTAAGATTAATTTCAAAAGAGCTCATTTTATCGTGAACAGCTTTTAATCATAATTATTTCTATACAACAACTTTTAAAGTGTTAATGTCATATGCATGCGTATTCGGCGTTTAATATCGTAAGTTTTATGTCATTAAACTATGCTTTTTATACTTACTTATAATAATTACTTCCGTTTGGGAAAGAATATTTTGTTTCTGGAAATACCGCCACGTGAATGGCGGTCAATAATGCATGTTTTATTTTTGTTATGGTGAGGGTTAAAATAACTGTATTTACTCCTGCACTTTGGGTATTCTCTGATAATCATTGGTTTCTTAGAAGATAGTGCAGCAAAAATAAAATAATATATAGGCCCTAAATGAATAATGAATAAAATATTGAATTAATATAGTGTCTTAATTTCTCAATAGTAATACGTCCCTGACCATGTCTTTTTTTTTTTTTTTTTTTTTTTTNACACATGCATATAGGCCTATTACCTAATAACTTGACCCAAATAGGATATTTCATGTGAATAAGCTAACCAAGAATATTGAATAGACTTGTAGTATCAACCGATCATCTAAAGGTTTAAAAAAGGTAGTGACAAGTATTATTACGGAGTGGAGAAAGCTAGTTTTGATAGATTTTCTATTATTTTTAAATCCGATCTACAATTTTATGAATTTTTTCTTTGGTACTTGATTTGGTATACGTGCCGATACATATTTTTTGTTTATAGGCTAATAAAGGTTTATTTTTGGTAGCTAATGTTTTGTTCCAAAATTATAAAAAAAGTCTATCCAAGAAAATTTTGTTTGTCTGTTTTAGACCTTCTAGACTAAACAAATTAGCTCTATTACTTTTAAGCAATTATGAAAGAAATGATGTCAAAATATTTGTCATTTTAATATTGTAAGTAGACACAAGTAAAAATATTACATGTGTCGTTTAAATGTGACATGACATTTCTCTATTTTCTTCAGTATGTTTTCTAGCAAGACTTTTTTAAGGTTAAGATTTTGTAAGTTTTGTAAATAAATAAGTGAATTTGAAATGTTTAAGGCATTATATGAAATATTTTAAAGGAATTTTACTGAGATTTCGTTTTTTTTCCTTCCTTTATTCAAGTTTGCCTGTTTTGGTGCCATGAAAGAATTGTTCATTTTATGTCATATTTGTTCATATTATGTTTTTTTAATTGATAACTAAACTTTAATAGCACATTGTAAATGTATTAATCAATTGTATGCAGTAACTATTTTAGGTTTAATATTATTTTATTCATTTATAACTAGGCATGGCGATATCATACTCCATATAGGGTAATAATGCGTATTTTCCATTAAAACAAAAAAAAAATAATGTTACATATTATTTTTATTTGTTTATTGTAAGAAAACATTATTTGTGTAATGGCGTAAATCATTGAACTAACTTATGTAAATAAAGTCACAACTTTGTCATAATTGTGGAAATTATGACAAAATGTGGGAATACATGGTGTTATTCCACAAACTAACAGTACATATATTTATTTATTCATTTATTACGCGTTTACAGCATCCCTGAATGGCAAAAAAAAAAAAAAAAAAAAAAAAAAAAAANGGAGAAGGAATCGGCCACGGTATGAAGTAAGGAACCATCAAAGCATTCGCCTGGAGTGATTTCGAAAAACACAGGAAAACCAGAATCAGGATTGCTATACCGGGAATCGAATCTGGTCCCTCCCAAATACGAGTCAAGTATTTTACAACTCCGCTACCTTGCTACGCACCGTAGCGATAACTAAAGCGACACAAAGGAGCAAAAATTAACTTTTCAAAACATCTATTAATGACAGCATTTTCAGCAAGGTATAAGTATTTGTTGAATATCTTAAAATGAATACGAGTTGTTTTTGTTAAGAAAATACGTTTTTCATATAAGATACAACTGGGTGCCATACAAAAAGCTTTATGAAACAATTATAAAGAACAGTGAAGGTCACACCTTGAATTATACTACCTTTCTACGATTTTTATGGCAAAATACTTTGGCTTGTACTGATTATTTTTGAACATACCTACAGCCATTTACAGTCCATGAAATTAACAGACTCTACCCAGAAAAACTGTTACGAACATTATTTTCAAACTACTGAGGGACTCCCAAAGGTTCCTTTTTAATTCCATGGCCAAAAGGTCTGATAATACTTATTTCAACATAAATTCCAGGAGCTGCTTCTCAGTGAGCCTGCAGCTTACCCTGGCTTATATAACACCAAAAATATAACTCCCTTCCTCAACCATGGGCTTAAAACCTTACATTTCTAATTTAGTCAATCAGAGAGCAGAAATATAAGAAAATAGTGTATTTTTCTTGTAAATATCGCCACATGCCGCAATGCTGTGCTTCTTGTGACAACGCTGCAACACGTCACGGCAACACTAGCGCTGCGATGCAGCGCGATTGGAAACTCGTCGCCGCGCCGGCAGTATAGCTCCGTGGGTGGCGAGAAATACCATCTGCGGCGTCTTCACCATTGGCGATGCCCCATATTGACCGGCCGCCATGGCTGCCTTGTCCAAGGCAGCAGGAAAACGACGTGGTGTTTCCGCATCAAAAAAATAGGACATCTGCTTCAGGTAGTTGCTAAGCGGGCTGTAAGTAATGGGCAGGGGGAAAATTTTACGAAAATGAGACGCCCCGTCTCAAACCTTTACGCGCAGACCAAAGATGAGCTAATTCGACGTCGAGGCGTTTCTCAAACGTACGACCATGCCGTACTGTCTAGACTGTTTCGAATAAAGACGTCAGATGTGAGTTGTTACTCAAGCAGGCACATGCCAACTATGCCTCTTTAACCTCGCTGCACTACTCCTACACTTGCTGTGCCAATCCCATTTCCAGATGTGTGATACATCCATGCTGCTATAGGCCGGCAGTGAATAAGGGTTAGGAAGCTCTCTATGCTAGCAGCAATACAAGTTGTTTCACAAATATTCAACCGATTTTCAAAGCTCGTATGTAAATTAACCATTTGTCTTTCAAGATATCGAATATTATTCAGTAAAAATGTAAATGCCCCAGAAACGACAAATAATTCTTTTAAGTTAGTGTTGTTGGACTGTGTTTTGAAATAATTTCTTTCTTTAGTACTTATATTTCAAAATTTCCTGAATTATCGTTTGCTCTTGCCACGTAAGTATTGTCCAATTTACAAGCACACATTCTAAATATGTGACGAAAATCAAGATAATATTTTAGAATTTGATTGTATAAATGTTTTGATATCATCTGCATCACTCCAGTTCTTAAAATCTGTGCTACTGATTGTTATACTATTTTTCATGTGACGAACATTTCTCGCTTTGGTATGAAGCGAGTCGTTAAAATATAGCTTTAAACTTGGTCTCCATCCGCCGTGCCCATTTAAGAAATGTGCCCGGCTCGTTCACTGATATTTCAGTGTTCTTGGAATCCAAGTACCCTAACACAACTATTTAGCCTTCAAATTATAGTAAAATTCAGTAATGCCTATCTTGTTCATTTTAAATTTTGTTTTCCGTGGTTTCAAAGAAGAAGAAAAAAGGTATTTTATTATTGAATGTAGTCACGAAACTGAGGGTGGGGACAAATACCTGCATTGTCCTTCCTCTATATTCTACGGGAGGGACAATGTCCCCCTTTCTCCCCCTCCCTTCATTCCAACACATATTTTAAGCGGTGATTACAGAGGTTTGAATACGGCGATCTGTTCATAAAAGATAGAACATTGTTGCCGTAGCTTAAAACACTGTCACCGTAAATAGAGGCCCACTTACAGCTATTTTTGTTGACTTGAGCACTTTTATAAGAACACATTCATGTTTCAATTATTAAATTTATAAACTTGCAACCAAATATCGATTTTCCATTGCTGTCCTCAAAGAAATTCATAATGAATGTTCCATAGTTGCTTAAAAAAGAAAAAAATAGACACAAATAATAACAATGAGACCCACGCGACAGTTAGGGAGGAACTTTAATAGTACTCTTAAATCGAAGAAGGCATTCGACCGGCTGCCTGCAGTTTTGTCAATCCTCACATTTTTCGCTGACATTAATCTACGGTTCTCAAACCTGTTTTAGCAACACCGGGCATGTCACTTGAATTTCCTGCCACCCTGTTATTTGCATCAGAGTCGTTACCTTACACGTGTCCGTTTATCAACAGGACGTGACAGTTCCTGATGGCGTCGCACCTACTTTACGTCACGTCTAAGAGTAGGAGAAACAAGTACGGATGATAAGACAACAATATCTTCAGTCTGTCACGAACACTTTCTGTAGCAACACATGCGACGTTACAAATAAAGCTTCTGTCTCAAAGGTACATTTGAAAGTGTTACCTTCGTTAGTGGGGTAAATTTTAATATAACGGGGGCAGCGGTGGCGTAGTAACCAGGGCGCTCGCCTCCCACCACGGCGATCTGGGCTCGATCCCCGGTGGGTTCACTCCCGGATACTCGCATGTGGGAATCGTGCTGGACGATGCCGCTTGCCGGCGGGCTTTCTCGGGGTACTCCCGCTTCCTTCACCCCTGCATTCCAGCTCCGCTCCATTCCAGGGTCTCACCTCTGTCATGCCCGGGGATGACGGTCACCTACGGGTCCCAGCTGGAAAGACCGTCACTCGGGGGGTGTTGCCTTGCCCTGGGTGCACTCCCCACACGCCATTATTANAACAAGTGTCAGTTTGCTCCCTCTCTTTCGAGTATACTTATAATTTTTTTTTACCGCCGTTTTAGAGAAATACTTCTGTGTTTCGAGGATCTTCAATTTTTCGTTTCGTTATATACTTATTAACGGAAGTTTGATCAAAATATTGAATCAATATACGCATTCAGCTGCTCTTTTAGCGCAACTATGAGCATTTTAATATTAAATATTGCTTTAATACACATTAAAGAAATTTATGAAAAACAATTCGGATGCGTGCTGAGGAACGCCGTGAAGCAAATTTCATTGAAATCCCACAAATTGTGAATCTAAGTTTAGTGTTAAACTCCTGGTTACTTTTACGGGCGTACGTAATCAATTTGCATGTAATTTCTTTGGAGTAGTTTGTCAATTCAGCAATTATTTTCAACTAAAATAAATACGCTCAATCATGAACAATATTACAATTTGTGTCAAAAGTTAAAAATGTTACATCCCCATAATTTATTAGCCTCCTTATTTTTTAATCGCTTTGTTGCTTTTCGTTTACTTAATCCTGTGTTCTGTTTGTTATATATCACAATATGCTGTGTATATATTATACATATTTGTAGCACCTCAAAGCAATTAAACCGGAAAGATTCACTTACATCTGAAAACAACACACATATCTAGTTCTTAGCCGGAATTCCAGCCTAAGCCAAAAAGCCAGAAGGTGTGGAAGTTTTTTTTTAAGTAAAAAAATACCTATTGTCTATTAGAGATGTAGAGCTACAATTGTACATACACAATTATCATGATAAATTTTTTTATATATATTTCAACCTAGGCGTAGTAGGCCCAATAGGCGTTTAAGGTTTGTTTCCAGAAGAAGGGCGAATCTCAAACTTTCTGTGTTCATTTAAATAAACTGAAGAGCTAAAAAAAATTGGTACACCTGCCGGTACAAGAGTGGGCCTTCGGCTCAGAAAGCCCATATCAATGATGGTCCGTTGAATAGTTCGCACGCTGGCACTTGTTGATGCCCCAGCATTGAAATCTGCGCCAATTTGAGAAAGGGTTGCACGTCTGTCACGTTTAATGATTCTCGTCAGTCGTCGTTTGTCCCGTTCGTTCACGATCTTTTTCCGGCCGCAGCGATGTCGAAGATTTGATGTTTTACCGGCTTCCCGATATTCACGGTACACTCGTGAAATGGTCGTACGCGAAAATCCAAATTTTATCGCTACCTCGGAGATGCTATGTCCCATCTCTCGTGCGCCGACTATAACACCACGTTCAAACTCACTTAAATCTTGACAACCTACCATTGTTGCCGCAGTAACCGATCTAGCTGCCGACTGCATCGCGTTACTCTAATTGGTTCCATTCCTCTGTCATTTGCATACGCACACCTATACCAGTTTTTTTGGCTCTCCAGTGTATTATCTCTGTCTTTCCTCCCTCCTCCCTCTCTCATGCTGCGCATTGTACGTTTGTGAATACGGTCAGGCACGCATGTAACACTTGTTCCGCGTGGGCTAAGGTTTTAAATATTTAAATAAACTTATTTATAATTTATAAATAAATTTATCTGTAATTTGTTTTGTGAATACATACCTACAAACAAGTCATATTTCGAGAAAAATAATATCTCATAAATACTAATTGCAAACTGAAGAAGAGACCAACGGACCGACAACTGTATCAACTGGAGATGGGTCACAGAGTATGAACCTGCTACATTTTATCTGATTCACAATTGCATCAAGCACTGTAAAGGAGTACAATGACGAAGTATCAGATACATTTAGTATCAGTTTAATATTCGCCGCCAGTATGTTGGGCCTTCTGTTCCATGTAATTATAAGAAGTTACAAAAAAAATTCAATTGTGTTTTAAATGTGCGGTTAAGGTAAAACCCAGTTTCTTGATTTAGATTTGCAGACTGCATCTTCAAGTGACTCAGTTTAAAAAAAAAGAGGTTAATTTATAACTCAGTTTTCGTTTACACCATTTACACATAATACACATAATACAGTATTACACATAATACTGACGCTTACCGCGTCTTTATACTTTTGCCGTCAGAACACATGCTCGGAGAAGCTCGCAGGCAAAAGCCTCAAGAAAGATTCAGGGGCTGGCGGACGTGCCAAAAAGGAAACCACCAGGAATGCCCGGCCGCGTCTTACAGCTGCAAAGGCGGGCCACCCAAGCTTTCTGCACGTGCCCCTGTCCTGCACGTGCAGACGGNCTACAGCTGCAAAGGCGGGCCACCCAAGCTTTCTGCACGTGCCCCTGTCCTGCACGTGCAGACGGCATCCGGAGGCTACGGAAGGCACCAGGCCGTGGACACAGCTGCACTGTGCAGCTGCCCAAGAGACGCCGAGGTCCCACGGCCCCGGGCTTCGCCGCAATAAAC